>JAYJMF010000034.1:4986-24039 GCA_036873715.1 Salvia sclarea | reverse complement strand
AGACCTTTCTCTCTATATATATATATATATATATATATATATATATACACACACCATAATAAACTAGTTTGGGACATTTTATATTGTGAACCCTCGTTTTAGCCGAGACTTGGGCCGACCTCTACCCACTTAAAATATTAATTGGATCGTGTCTCTCTAATTATTTGAAGCCCAATTTTATTCATTTCATTAGCCCAAAATAATAAGTGTGCCAAGTGTAGCGGGATGGAGGGAGTATTAATTTATCTAGCTTTGTAGACTACAAGACAAAATAAATTGATTTCCATCAGCATGATGATGACAAAAAATCTGGTGTTGTATAAAAGTGATCTTGCTTGTGGGCTTTAACTAGAATTAAATATATTAAACCTATAAAAACAAGAATTAAAAGACAAACTATCAATCCTCTATTTCTTTACATCATAGCTGAAAATTAGAATGGAAGAGTGTAATGATTTTGGCTGCCATTTATTCAAAATAAAACAAGCTAATCATTTTACTAATCATTTTATCTCTTGAAAATAATCAAACCATCACCTTACCTCTCCTCTGCACTTCGTCGACTCTCTTTCCATATTAAAGTCCTATTATTTGATTCAAACTCCCTCATTCCATCATTATTTCATCTTTCCTAACAAGCAAAAGCAAAAAGTCTCTCAACTCTCTCATTTATCTCCATCTCTCGACCAAAAACCATTGTCGGATAGCCAACCGAGAACCCACATGCCACCACAACCATTCACACCATCTCACTCTCCTCTTCACACTCATACCAACTTTCATCCATTTTGTTCGAAGATTTAAGAGGAAGATCTAGGATTTCGACTTAAAATTGAGAGAATATTTTAGTTCAAAGGGCGAGCTTCTTATTTTTCATTCATGTTCTTTTATCACCATCATGAATAAACGCAATACTATTGTCTAAATATATGATACCAAAATACTATGTTCAACCCATTTTTCCAAACTGTGGTGAGGTCCGAAGGCCCAACTCAATCATTGTGAGGCCCATCTTTTAATCCAACATCATATTTCTAGTGTAATATGTCTCTGTATGGTAATTTTTTGATAAGCTGAAACCCGATTTTTAAAGCATTGGACTGAAATTACACTTTCTTCGAGCCTAATTGCGCAATATTTTTTAAATGGACACAACTATCAAACCAAAACTGATTTTGGTGTAAATTCAATTGAAAAAGTGTTCTACACTTTCTCTAGTTTCTGGAAAGACCCATGGGGCCCAATTTAGACTTGTAGATCAAGCCCAAGAATAATGACTATTTTTCCAAAAATTCACCGAGTATAGAAAAGCTTATTTTGGAACCCATACTTAGAGAAATCAAAACTCCCTCGTCCGAACTCCCTTTTGAGTGATCCAAAAAGTTATACGAATCTTATAACATTTGCTATCCAGAAATACCCTTTGTGCCGTCTTCGGAGTACAAAGACAGCCTCTGGTCCCCATCGAATTCAACCCCTATTGGGCTCAACTTTCTAAAAGCAAATTCTAAAAACTCAAGCCTAATTACTCCCAACACCACCTTTGATTTAATGATCGTTATTCCTATAATTATTTGACTTATGCGAACGAAGTGACTTATGTGCCTTATGTGTTGACTTAAGTAAAAGTATGTTAAATAAGGTGCTAAGGGGATTTTGGTAATTTCACATCAACCACTTAAATCAAGAGAACAAGATTTATATTGGAAATAAGCTTTAAGTAGACCTAGGAAGGATAGGGATTGCTAGCTAGTCCCTGCAGACATTGATACCCGTGTTACAAGTTGGTTATAGTATAACTATAGGGGTTAGTAAGCCCAACTCTTTATTTGTGACATGTTTTGTGAATGCATAAAATGTTTTGGTTATGTTACTGGAAAAGTTCAGAACTTTGTATGAGGCGACTCGAAGGTTGCGATTCTCTTAATTCGACCAACTCTATTATTTGATGAGGGACAAAGTGTGCACAAGCTCATTAAGTCTTGGCTTGTATGATTCGGCCGGATCCCCATGCCCGACCACCTAGTTATTTTTAATTCAGTAACACTAACTGTTTGTGCGCAGAAACATTTTACAGATAAAATATTATTCCATTTTACGCTTATATATGCATTCACCCGTGAAGATTTCAAAAGAAAATGGCTTATCACCTACCGAGTAACTTATGTGCTCAGCCTACATTTTGAAATCTTTTCAGGATGACCGAAAGTTGTGATCGGGTAGAGGAGGGAGTCAGACAGCAGCAATCACCTTTCAAGATCGACTCGGTTTATGTTCGACAGGATTCATTCTAAAAAATTTCCATGAACCGCCTTTATCTTTCCGTATTATTTTGGGCATTGTGTAGCAATTAACAAACTTATTGAAATTTTGTACAAAAAAACACCCAAGTTGCCCCAAACAACCTCGACAAACTCCTTTTCATGATTATCCCTTGGTGTCGACCGGAGTCCTCGTACTTCGGGTCAATGATATCTTTCGAGTAACTGGTCCATCTCCCACGCGTTTCCACCGAACCAATACAACTTACGAATATAATAACCTTAATAATTCCTCACGTGGTGATCCCTCAGTAAATCTGGATCGTCAGACGATCCGACACCCCGCCCTATGTGGATCGTCGGGAATGCTATGGGACAAAGGGGAAAAGACAACGGAAAACATATATAAGCTTTCGAACCTACAAAAAGATAAACATTTATTTAAAGCAATAACCCAATGTTCATACTTTACCTTAAGACTATCAGATTAATTATACGCTTGACAAATAATCCTAACGAGGTCTACGACCTAGTAGAGGGTACATCAAATATGTTTGCTTAAGTTATACCAATTGACGTTGAGCCCTCTCTTGAACAGTCAATGCCTCGTTGTTGTCTTTAGCGCTCTCATTCATGATAGCCCCTGAACCTGAAAAATATTTTAAACGTGATTTGAGTACGATATGTACCTAGTGAGATTGCCTATAGAAAAATCAAATATACTTGGTATAGATAGAGCATAGGGAGTATATGCAATATTTATACAAACATTTTCATAAAGAAACATGTCGGCACTAAACTTATCAATTTGTTGTGCCAAACCTGCAAGATAGCGTTGAGGGAATTGCCCCCGACAACTCATTTTACTGTGGAGCTTTTACCCCCTTCTCATGTTCCTCTATGACCATATAAGTTCCACATCCACCATATAATTAATCATACATTCATGTGCACTTACCTTGGCTAAGGGAGCCCAAGTACTATCGTTAGCTTTAGATAAACCAACTCCTTCTGGTTAGAACATTCTCATGACACACAACAATTGCTTAAGCTAAAACATTTTAAGCATTGCTTAACATTTTACGCAAAAATATTTTGAAAAGTAAAGCGCACCATTCATCAAGGACACACCTTACTCAGCAATTATGTAGTTCCATCCAATACATGCTTACACATATAATCCTACTCCAATTTTGAGTACGATTACACATAATTTCACATGATCATGCATCACGTTCAAATATAACTTCACATTGTTACATCACATGGCACCTACCAATCTCCTTATTAAATGTTGTGCTTATTTCTCTTAAGCCAGATTATTGGTTACCTGAATACATCATTATTATCATATTTTTTCACATATTGTGTTGGTTAATTTATGCTTTTCATTATCCTTGTGGTAATCCACACATCTCTTATTAAATTTAACTTTTCTATTTAAACTTATTTACATAAAGCTTAACCATGTCAATCTTTCTCTCCATAATCAAACTATCAATCTAAATCTGTCAATTGTCAATCTAAACCATTGTGTTGTATCCACCACTAGATTAGATAAAGAGAAGGACTTATTTGGTTCAAACCTGATATGTATGTCGGGTGCATTTGCATCCTCATTCCGAGTTTATTCTTATTTATTATCAAATTTTCTTTTTCAATTACCGTTTCAAGAGAAGCAACCTCTTAATAGTGGAGGTTAATTCAAATAAAAATTGTTTGAGGGGAAGGATTTAGCAAAATTATGAGATAAGAGATCAAAATTAGTTTTCCACAAAAAGAATTAACTCAATTAAGTGGTTAATTTTTTCTTTAATTAGCCTCTGAAAGTGTTGAAAATATAATGCATACGTAATACTATAAATTGTAGTGCAAGGTGGTAGTCTCCATCATGCATGGAAATGGCTATGCGTTTCCACGACGCTTGCATGATTGAGATATCCACGATTTCCCTTCCAAAAAAACTTGATATAATGTTTCATTACACGAACTTGTTATATAAAAATTCATCTTTGTTTTTGTGCAAATTAAATTATTGTACAAGAATTAATGTTTTATGGTACTCACAATATCAACAAAAATGAGAAAGAAGTACCGCATGCGTCGGTCCTCCGCCTCCACTGACGAGTAGCTTTTTTTTTTCTTCGAAAAATTCTATTGTTATTTTCCAACTATTCAATAGAATTTATTTATTTTAATTAATTAATTGCATAGTTTTAATTTATTTTAGTTAAAAACAAAAATAAAAAAAATGTTAAACCCTCCAACACGGAGGTCATCAATGCAGAGCCCGCGAGCTCTGCAACACTTTATTAAAATAATAATACTTTTTTACCAAAGCCCTCCATGTTGGAGGGCTTTGCTGCTATTACTCTTATCGATAGATTTGACAAATTATTTATTTCGTTATCAACGCATTTGCTTATATTGAAAACAATTTCTATTATTCTCAATTATATCTATCTCTTTATAATGCGATGATATCCATATAAGGCCAGAACTCGTTTCTCGTTGCATCAGCATTCGAAATAAGCTAATTTTAATCTTTCCCAAAATTAGTATTGCACGATAAATTAACCAAGGCTGATCACACATGCCGATGAATTTCTGACGCCAGAAAAAGAAAAGGGTAAAACAATTATTAAAAAAGATTAAATATTTAAAGAAATTAGAAGAATATAGGATCAGCATCTTGAAGCATCTCGTACATAGTGGGAATAACTATGTTCCCACTAGAAACAACACCAATCATTTTTGTAGCTCAACTATCTGGTGCATACAGTAGAAATTTGATTGGATAGATTTAACATTGAATTTGGGGCATAAGTTTATAATAAATAATGCAGTTCTATGTCATTAGTTATGGCACTGAACTAAAAAAGCTTAATGATAAGACTAATATAAAAAATAATCCTAGTTCTGCCTTACTCAGATTGCCACCTTCTAGGAATAAAAAGGCTAGCTTTTTTAGTGGCATAACACGTCAAGAAACAACCCACTAAACATCACTAAACATTAGCCATATGTAATCCAAATCCCGAGCATAATGCAAACATAGTCAGTGCTAATCATCCCCTTCTTTGCTGCTTGTTTCCCAGTGTATAAAAAGGGCCATTTTCAAGAATTTTCAAGAATCAGACAACAACACTGATCCTAGAATAACACAACAAGTCAAGCACACATTCTTGTCTGAAAAAATGGATGAGGAAAAACATCAACTTGTGAGAGAGGGAAATGGAGTGGGGAACAAGGTGCAGCTTACAGTGGATGAGGTGGTGGAGGAGTATGTCGGATCGTTTGGTTTCTCGCAGCTCGTGCAGGTGACGTTGGTCTCCCTGGCTCGGATATTTGACGCCCACTGCACCCTCGTCACCATCTTCAGTGATGCTCAGCCGGAGTCGTGGCGCTGCATTGGCAATGGATGTGGTGGCGCTGGTGGTGGAACGCCTGCTTCTGTTTGTGGGTTGAAGCCGGGGACTTGGGAGTGGAGTGGCGGGAATACGAGCTCCACCATTGCCGAATGGGGGCTGGTTTGTGACCGTAGATTTCTTGCTGCTCTGCCTACTTCAGTTTACTTCCTTGGCTCCCTCATAGGTTTCCTCAATTTCCCCCAAACATGTTCTATTACCGTAAATAAACAGGTTTACGATTGTTAATTGCATAAGATGAGATTTAATAATGTTATGATATCATGCATCAAGAAAAGGGTGTTTTCAGTTTTTCTTAGTGAGTTACCATATATGCTGACAGGCTCTGCAGTCTTCGGCCGACTGGCGGATGGGCGATTGGGGCGGAAAAGAGCAGTGCTTGCTTCGTGTCTCCTAACCACGGCGACCATCTTCCTCACTTCCTTCTCCCAAAACATATGGATTTACTCTCTTCTCCGTTTCGCAAATGGACTGTCCCGAGCAGGCATCGGGATATGCTGCTTGGTGCTATCGACAGAGACCATTGGCCGGAAATGGCGTGGTCAAGTCGGCCAAGTTGGATTTTTCTTCTTTGCAGCGGGGTTTCTATCGATCCCTTTGATTGCTTATCCAACGAGAGCTTGCTGGAGAACTTTGTACAGGATTATTTCAATCCTTCCACTTTTTTACTCAGTCTTTATACTAATGCCCTTTGTAGCAGAGTCTCCGAGGTGGCTACTGGTGAGGGGAAGAAGCGGAGAAGCTCTCGATGTGTTGAAACGATATGCAAGAATCAACGGAAGAGAGTTGCCTCCCAATCTGAGTCTCCTAGAGCCATGTAATAACGAGAAAATGGCCATGTCCAAGGGAGAAAACAACTCCTCGTCCTCCCCTATCGAGAGACTGTGGAATACTAGATGGGCTGTGAGAAGGATGACAATGGTTATGCTGACAGGTTTCGGAATTGGTTTCGTATACTATGGCATTCAACTCAACGTTGAAAACCTCAGCTTCAACCTCTACCTCACTGTTGCCATAAATGCGATGATGGAGATCCCAGCTGTTTTCATAGGCAGTGTGCTGCTGGCCTTCACAAACCGCCGCCTGCTCTTCTCCGCGTCGGCTTTTCTCACCGGAATTTCTTGCATCCTCTGCATGTTTTTCTCAAGAACAGGAGACAAGAGTGAAGGTGAGCCATCATCATCAAAGAAACGAGGAAGCTTACCCCAACTGATGATCGAGGCAATTGGTTTCATGGCTGCTTCGACTGCATTTGATGTGCTGTACATCTACTGCGTGGAGCTTTTCCCTACAAACGTGAGGAACTTCTGTGTCTCCATGTTGAGGCAGTCGTTGATGCTGGGGGCCTCGATTTCTCCTCTGCTGGTTGTGTTTGGGAGATCGAGTCCATCCCTTTCTTTCCTCGTGTTTGGGGTGTTGTCGATAACCAGTGGATTTTTGAGCTTGTGGCTGCCTGAAACCAGGAATTCTCCTCTCTATGAAACGCTGGAGCAACAAGAAGAGGAAGAAATGTTAGAATCTGAATCTACATATATTGGAATGGAACTGGAGAAGAAGGTTCAAACGTAAACAGAATATCAAATTAGGCAGCAAGAACTCACTTGCTAAAATTTGTGTACAGTTTCAAAGCTTTGTCAGACTTCTGTAGGGGAATACCTTCAACTGCAATTTGTGAATCCTGCATTTTATCATCGACTTCAAAGATTATGTTATAAATAAAGTAAAGACTGCTTCATTGATTATTATTTGAATCAAATCTCTGTATGCAAAAATGAATGCTGTCATTATGATTCATATATGAATAACAGCTGAAGTAAATCTTGAAAAAATTCAGGTCAGATACTTGGTAATCTATATGACCAGATATTTGAAATTTATCATCCGTACTTCTCCACTACAGAAACATACAATCTGAGGCATATGACATCAATAATCAATAAATTCACATAAGAAGTACAGTTATTTGATCTCATACAAATGAGTCTTGCATATTCCTATCTGATAAAAAGAAAGCTCAAAATCATGTAATTGTTGCAGGAAGGAACCTCAAGGCCTTGTAGATGCATGATACACCTTGATCACAAAAGAAGACGTACATCACCAAATGCAACATCGAAGAAAGCAATGTACTCATCACTCGATGAAAATACGAGGAAATGCTAGCTCCTTATTACCTAGTTAAGACCTCAAGCCTCAAATAGTGTTTAGGCATTCCTACAAGAAGCAATTGCACAAATTTCTAAGAAGGCAGAATTAGCTATCTCAAGAACACAACCAAAGAAAAGCAATCACTGTGTCCTAAATCATCATCAAGGTTTTCTCGATTTTCCATCGAAAGCTCTAACAAGCAATTTCAATCCAAGCCACAATGAGGACTATCTACTATCAACACGCTCTCACAATTTATAGAGCTGCAACCTCAAGTTTCATGGAAAAACAAGATCTTCAACATACAAAACCTAACTTCTATCATATATAAATTCATCCATTCTCTATACTTGTGAAAATAGAGCACCATAGATCCTGAATATAGATATATCAGCAAACAACTATAATATGATGCAAGAAAAAAGTGAAATAGAAATAAAATTAGTGATAATCCAGTAGCCAGCCTAAAAGCAAAAGATTTCCTCTAAGAAGCCCTGAAATTAAGCTCTTTCCTCCAAATTGCCCCAATATGGTAACTCAGTAAAAACCCTAATTATGCCGAGCAGCAACAGACAATTGAGAAGGAGCAAGAAACCGAAAACAAATACAAAGCAAATCGATTGAACTTGTTTTGATTACGAAACAGTACATAAGCGCAGTCTAATCCAGCACCAGCAAATTCAACATAGCTAACAGAAAAATCGGACAAAATTGCTTCATTTACAATATCGATCGGCCTTCTTCTTCACCCGATCATCTAGGGCTTCCTCGACGGATTTGGCCTTTGCCTTGGGGTCGTAACCGAACCTCTTCGTCTCGACGGGGAACAGCTCGTCATACTTCATCTTCTTCATCGGGTCAATCGTGTAAACATCGGCGGCGTCGGCGCCGGGGTCGACGACGCTGATGCTCGGATCCTCGGTTGGAACGGCGTCGTCTTGGAGCTTGCTCTTGTTCTTGTTCTTCTTCTTCTTTTTCTTCTTGTCTATGGCTTTCTCGCGAGTGGCGAGCTCGCCGCCCTTGAACGCCAGCCTTCCGCCTCTCACCTTCTCGTACGCCTCTGACATCGCCGCGATTCTTGGCAAGGTTTTGCTTCTCTCTCTATATAAATTTTTATACCTTCGCTTCTCTCTCTCACTCTATATATTACTACTAATTTACTTAATAATTTTTCCAGCTGAAAATTGATTCGGTTTGTTTAATTTCTTTGTTAAGTCTAAAATTTTATTTCAAAATATACTTATTACATATTATTATCATATTTATAATACTCCATTTATGTAGTTATTTATTTATTTGCTCTCCAAGATCATATCATGCTCTATTTTACATAAAATTTTCATTAATCTTTATTTTTCTTTTACCAATACCAATATTTATATTCCTTCACACAAATTACAGTTACGCAATCAGAGAAACATGCGAGGCCTCTGCAGCCCTCGAGCGCCGCCGAGGCGGGCGGCGATCGGAGGCCGAGCATCACGGAGACTTCACATAGCGCCGCTAAACCTCGCCGTATTTCCGGAAAACAGCTGTCTCTTGTGTAATATAAAACACAGGAAACCTTATGCTCCTTACACAACCACCGCCGCCGCGATTTCAAACTCACAAGGCGGCACCTTTTCGAGCAGCAGATTTGTGAAAAAAGATTGTAGAAATGAATATGATTCAATCCAAAGTAGCAGGTCGAGCTCAATTTATTTGGATAATGTACGGATAGGGGAATTGGGTAGGCGAGGAAACGTCAAAGCAGCACGCAAACTGTTCGACGAAATGCATGATCGGGACAGGGTATCGTATGCTTCGATGGTGAGTGTTTATCTTAAGCACGATGAGTTTCACAAGGCTGAGAGTCTTTATTCAGAGATTCCTGAAGGAATGAGGAGCATTGTGGCGGATTCAGCTATGGTGGATGCTTACGCTAAGGCTGGTAGAATTGATAGAGCGAAGGAGATATTCGATACAATGCCTGAGAGAAATGCATTCTCTTGGACTAGTTTGATCTCGGGGTACTTCAAATTAGGGAAAGTTGATGATGCTATTGAGCTCTTTTGGAGAATGCCTGATAGTGATAAAAATGTGATTACTTGGACGAATGTGATCACGGGGTTTGCACGAAACGGGTTGGTTGATGAAGCTCGAGTTGCCTTTGATCGGATGCCTTTGAAGAATGCCGTGGCGTGGAGTTCAATGGTGAAAGCATATGTGGATGGTGATCGAGTTGATGAAGCGTTTTCACTCTTTCGTGTGATGCCGGAGGCATCACAAAATCCGTATGCTTGGAACATCATGATAGGTGGGCTTTTGGATGAGAATAGAGTGAATGAAGCCAAGGAACTATTTGATTCAATGCCATGGACAAATGCCATTTCTTGGACTATCATGGTCACGGGTCTAGCCAGAAAGGGGATGACTGAGTTGGCAAGGGAATACTTCGACAAAATGCTTAACAAGGATGTTGCAGCATGGAATGCAATGATCACAGCCTACGCTGATGAAGGCCGTATGGTTGAGGCCGGTGAACTTTTTTACATGATGTCTAGAAGAAACATCATCACTTGGAATACGATGATTGGTGGTTATTCCAAGGGCCGGTATGAGGATGAAGCCTTTCTCCTCTTTAATTTGATGCTTCAAAGTGGCATTAGGCCGAATGAGTTGAGTGTTACTAACCTGCTGACTTCATGTGGAGGTATTATGGGTGTACTTCAAGTTCACGGCCTCATTGTTCGCCTCGGCTTTGAGATGTTAACGCCAGTTGCTAATGCTTTGATTACAATGTATCATAGAAGTGGCGATGTCAAGTCTGCTGAAATTGCTTTCGAGAATCTTGATGCAAAGGATGTTGTCACTTGGACTGCAATTATAGTAGCGTATTCTAATCACGGATATGGCATACAGGCTTTGCAGGCATTTGCTCAGATGCTACGATTAGGGCACAACCCGGATGAGGTTACATTTGTGGGAATCTTGTCAGCCTGTAGTCATGCCGGTTTTGTGAAAAAAGGTCGAATGCTTTTTGACTCCATAAAGAGAGGCTATGGCTTAGAGCCCACACCGGAGCATTACTCCTGCCTCGTTGACATCCTGGGGCGAGCAGGGCTCGTGAAGGAGGCCGTGAAAGTGGTGGATGAGATGCCTCCTGAAAAATGTGATAGTGCAGTTCTTGGGGCCTTGGTTGGTGCTTCCAGGTTGCTTGGAGTTGGAGCTGACGGAGTGGCCGATTATATAGGTGACGAGCTAATAGAGCTCGAGCCAGCCAGCTCTGGTGGATATGTCCTGTTAGCTAATTTATACGCCGCATCTGGAAAATGGGATAAGTTTTCGCAGTTGAGAAGGAAGATGAAGGAAAGAGAAGTTAGAAAAATTCCTGGTTTCAGCCAAGTAGAAGTTAATGGTAAGACTCATGTGTTTTTCGTAGGCGACAGAGCTCATCCTGAGCTGAAGGAGATCTACAAGTTTCTAAATGAGAAACTCGTCCCCGAAATGAAAGATTTTGGTCATGAAATTGCTAACTTACCTATATTGTAGTTTGATTGAAGATCTCAGGTTCTTCACATTCAGCTCCTTTTGAGGTGAATCATACTATTATTATTTCCCTATGAATTTGATCAGTCACAATCCACATGCTTGCAATCTGTATGTCTGTTTGCTTTATCAAAGATAGGTATTGTCGCCGCGCTTCTTTAAACTGATGCAGATGTATATGTTGCTCTTTCTTTCTTGCACTGATTTTGGATGAGTTTTTCTTGGTTATTCCTCGAAGTGAGATGCTTGATAGCGATTTTGTTCGCGATCGGAGCTCTTCGTCTACAATCTTTAGCAACCTACATTTTATTGTCATAAATATGCTAACAAGATGATTGATTGATTGATTATACACAAGCATGAATTACAAATTTACACAAATAGTACTCTCTTACACGAAAAATTACATTCTGGTTTGCATTTCTGCAGAGGGAAGTTGATTCTGTGTTGAAATTCAATTGGAGTCTACTTATTCCCGGACGAATTTCGCCACTTCATCAATCAACAGAGTGAACTCGGGCATCTCTGGAAATGCATAGAAACCATGGAACGCATTCGGATACTCAGCCACCACTACTCGTTTCCCGCAATCCCTCAGCCACTCAACATACCGTCTGTCCCAATCCTGCAGCGGATCACGCCCTCCTACAATCACCAAGCTAGCCGGGAAGTCGAGTTTCATAAGAGCTTTAGCAGCCTCGGAGTTTACTCCTCCACCAAACACGTTGGCAGCGGGGTGGTCTCTGTCGGCCCCCTCGGGCAGAAAGTCCCTCCAATATCTGTCTGTCTTCCCCGGTGCCTTTGTCAGCCTCAGCTCCGACTCTGTCCGTTGCTCGCCTCCAAAAAATGGCTGCAGCCCCAGCACTCCGACGATCTGTATCTTATCAAACTGCTCACCTTGCTCGAGTGCTCTCAACGTCACATGATGGGCTATGTTGCTACCCGCACTGTCCCCTCCAACGAAGCATTTCGTAAGGTCAGCATTGGCAGGTAAAACGTCGTAGTGTCGTGCATTTATGAATTTGAGCACATCGAAGCCGTCCTCGTATTGACTAGGGTACTTGTGCTCAGGGGCGAGGCGGTAGTTGACAGATGCCACGACTGCAGGCACCCGTGCAGCTATATGGCTGCAGAGATGGTCGAAAACCTTGGAGTCGGGGCCGTATTTGGTGAATCCACCGCCATGGAAGTAAACAATCAACGGCAGTGAGCCGGAGTCGGGGGTGCTCGGGCTGAAGAGGCGGAACCAGAGGTTGCGGGAGGGGTCGACTGTGGTGTCCAGAGTCGAGATATGGATGGCGTTTACGCGCTTGGTTGCTGGAGCGGACGCCTTGAATTCGAGGAGGTTGAAGAGACGCCGGTTGATGCTGCCGTCGGAGCGTGTGGTGAGGTATCCGATCCAATCGGACATCAACAGCTTGAATCTTGTCAACAATGGCAGGGGCGGGAGAGGGGATTCTGTGGTGTTAGTAGCCATTTTCTTGAGTTCCGTAATTCTTTGCTTAGATCTCACTTTCAAAAAGTGGGAGATGTGATTTACACCTCAGCTTTTTTGGTTTGGAGCATTTCAATTTTCATGTGTGCTTTGTCTTCATCAATAAGGGGTACGGAGTATAATATTTGGGGTTGACTTGAAGCTTCAAAGAATGCGTTTTGGGTTTGGGCCTTTAAGGGTGTTCAAGTAGGTCTTTTGCCAAAAGTAATACTAATATTTTAATTAAAATAAGTTGAGACTTTATTTGTTGCATTAGAGATTCTTCATTTTTTGGAGGTTTCTATATTTACTTTTGCTAAAAAAAAGTAAAATATTATTTTAATCTAAATATTCCAAAATTATGATATATTATTTTTTAAAATTTTAATTTTTTATTATAAATATTAATCATGATATATTATGTAATAATAAATTTTTATTTTACAAAAAAAGTTATTAAAAGTAGTGAAATTGATAGTGACACACGGTGTCACACAAAAAATTTGGCATAAAGGATCTCATTCGAAGTATACAAGGCTATGGTGATAAACAAAAATGGAGACTATGCATGAATTATTGTAGAATTAAAATAAGAGAAGTGAAATTGAGGAATTATCAAGAATCCTTATTCAGTTATTCTCCTGTTACAATATTTCTCTCATCTATATCTATATACTATATAATAACTCTTCCGGCCATTCGTATATAGTAACTTTATTTTTTTTATTTTATTTAAATCATTTTATCTCCCATATATAATAATTTTATTTTCTATTTTTATTAAAATCATTACACTTAGAATCCATTAATGTTGATATCTAATTATTTGTTGTATATTATTTATTGCAAGGATTTTAAAAACAAGCAAATTTACTGCTAACAAAATAACATAGCAACATACCAAAATAACGGCCCATACAAAGGATTTTATTAAAGGAATTCATAATGCATAATTACCGGGACCAGTAACTTCCGTTTTCCTCTTTTATCATTCTATTTTTTCCGAAATATGTACATTTTTAAATATATATATATATATATATATGGGTGGGCTAAAATAAAACCCTCCTTAAAATAAAAATTACGAACCAATTGCAAATCACAGTGTACATATTTGCAAATATTATTATACACATTTGCAAATAACATATACTACTACATTCTCGTTGCAAATATCACTCTACACATTTGCAAATTTAGTAATTTTGAAATAATAAATGTATTTTGAAAATAATCTCATCAAATCTACACCACTCAATCTTCAAAATTAATGGATGAGATTGGTTCTTAGTTCCTATTTTAAATAGGGGATGTATTTTATCCCTGCCCAATATATATATATACATATGAAATTACCTTGATGTGGATAAAAAGGAACAAAAAGCGGCTCTTCTTGCAAATCTGCAAACGAGACGAGCTGCAAAATGAAATGAAGCCTTTTTCTAAGACAAGCCTCTTTTTATAACACCATATATATGATAAATATGTAACAAATTTCAAGAATATATATTGTGAGAATTTTGTGCTGAACAAACTATTTTACTATATTAGATTAAGTGTAGGGAACGGTTTTCTATGAAAACACAAATTTTGGTATGAAATAAGAATGCATTTGGGGTCTTGATTATTTATGTATATTAATGATCCATATCTAATTTTGAGTGTGTTAAATGTTTTAACTATTTGTGATATAATTTATTGATATATGAATATTATTGCATAACATGTATCCAGTTATTGCACATAATATATATAATTGTTGTACTATGATAATATTACACTGAATATATAAAGTTATTGCACAATATAGACTATGACGGAGACAATATTACACTGAATATATAAAGTTATTGCACAATATAGACTATGACGGAGACAGGGGGATGGCAGGTGGTGGCGGCCGCTCCCCTCGCTTCTTTTTTTATTATAGATATATGTATAATATTTTTTTGATAATTTATATATGTATGACATAAATATATATGTGTATAGTATATTATATAGTGTAATATAATTTTATACATTTTATACTTTGTGCAACTTTTTGTAACATTTAGTATACGTGCAAAATGGGGCTCTAATTGAATCTTCAACTTTACGGCAGATGCAAGTAAAAAAAAAAAAAGTCACTTATAACCTAACAAGGGCACTTTAATTAGGTAATGAACTCTTATAATTCGTTTCATACTAGTTGCCAATCCTCTTAATTTTATATATATGGTGTAGTATTTAATTTAACTTTATCTAGCACGCCACAACATTAAATGTCTCAAGAATTAAATATAGCATTCAGGCTTATTTTTGCACAAAAATGTGTACAACCAGCTGTAACTAATGTTTTGGAATTATTTCTCCAAAAAGAAGGCATTCGTTCATCCCATTTTTATGTAAAATATGGCCCATATTTTTGTAAATAATTCAGTCTCTGACACCAAACAATTTGAGGGGTCACATATTTATTGTCTTCCCAAAATAATTCTTGTATCTTTTTTTAGGAAAAGAGGAATTATATACTTAATATTTTATCTGAAACCGAAATGCATTGTTTTTCCCAAATGAAATTGTTTGCGTGCTTTTTTTTTCAAATTAAACCAGATCTAATTAGTATTATATATTAAACCGAATTAAAACCTAATCGATGTATACGATCTGATTTGGGCTAACATAAGCATGTCTTTTTTTTTTGTTCGTATTTCTATATTTGTAAATATTTTGATTTTAAATACATATGCATATTTGGTTTTGAACCACCGATGAATCTACAATTAAATAATTTAGATATTTCAAATTCTTATTTGTCATTTTTTTTATCAAAATGTATTCTTATTCTTGAAATCCAAAAGTGGATAACTTAAAAATAATAAAAGTAGGAATTATATATATTTATAGAAAATTGGAAGAATATTCAAGTTAAAATCATGTCTTTTTTGCTCTATTTAAAACCGAACTGAAATATTTTCAAATGAAATTAAACCGAATTGCTTCACCAACTGAATGGAACCAATATTTTTGTTTGCTTTTTTTTTTGGGATAAGTTTGGTTTCCGTCACGCCTACTATGTAGGGAAAAAAAAAAGATTAGATTATTTCTAGAAATATTTCTTTTGACTTTATTGTATTAATTAAATTTATCATTCCTAAGTCCTAACTAACTAATGTAATAGCGACTTCGCGAAAAGGACCTTTTTTCATACATAAGTTATCAATGTATACATAAGTTAAGACACCTTTTTCATCTCCATCTCGGTTTTTACAATTTATTGTATAAATTAATTAATGACGTGACTTTTGTTTTGTATTATGCTATGATATTTTGAAATATTTAAATATAACCTTAAAATTACTGAGTTATTACAAATATAATTTTATTTACCAAACTGGATGTGATCTGGTCGTTAATTCTTGCCACATAAAACAAAATAACGTCTGGCCAATTATCGACAGAATCTATCCGCCGGTGATCAGGTGGTCGGTTAAACAGTGGGGCATTGTATTGAATATTAAAGTACTCGTGCGGACAAAGTTCATGCTATATTTGAATATTATGAGCCTTTAACTAATTGCATGAGAAGATGAAAAATAATTAGTGGAAATTAATCACGAAAAATTTAATTAATTTATTACCTTGTGAATTAGATTGTTCTTCTTGAGAAAGTGGAGTAATATGGTTCCAATAATCGGCAACTCCAACAACCAAGCAAACACTTTCACCAAAAGACCAGCCATGCGAGGAGCTGTACAAATAGATAGGTATTAATACATACCAATAAATAAAAAACCAAGAGGCAAAAATAGAAGAAAATACGAACCAATATAATTATTTTATACCAAAAACCGAATTTACCAATTTAAATATTTGTATGGAGCATTGATTTTTATGTTTTGTTCCTTTTTAAAATAAGAAGGAAAAATTACAAATCGAGCATTGATTTTTATGTAATATGTCGAATTAATGATGCCAATAGTATTTTTGAAGGTATTAGAATTAAAATAAATGTCTGAAACGAAAAGAATGATGTTAACTTAACCTAAATGTTATTGGACCTTACAGATGGTTCTTAGCATATCATTCCTCTGTAAAGTACATTATTCTTAAATTTTAGCTAGAAATTTTCCAAATATACTTTGTCTTTATCTTTGTTGTTCAAATTTCCCGGCCAACTAAAGCCGACGTGTATTACGGTATCACTGGAAGCTGATTTTGAATCATAATTAAGAAGGGGAAAAAACGATCATACATGTTGATTTTAAATATCCTTAAATTTTGGCTAGGGCATAAGTGAAAAATATTGACTATATATATTCATAATATTTGTAAGAATAACCCTACTTAGAACTCTCCCACACACCACCAACACACGATCAATTCTATGCATGCAAAATAATCTCTCCCTATATATATATATTGATAATTATTGATTATATATCAAATGTCCCTTTTTCACATAAAATATGTTACTACTATAGTAGTGAAGCATCCATGAATGGTTTCTTGAGTTTTCACACACACAAACACACACACACACACAAAAGAGAGAGAGAGAGAGAGATTTGAAAATAGAAAGTTAAGTAACCTTTGACATTGGCTTGGCGATAAACTTCATCGCTGCGAGGGCCGAGATCGACGTCGGCGACGGCCTTGTAAACGACGCCGTTGTCTTTGAAAATACCCATTTTAGTTACTCTCTATAGTTGAGTGAGGAAATATATGTTTATGGAAAAAGCTTATCTATAAATAAGAATATATATAACCGAGAGAGAGAGAGGTTGGATATTTGGGGCGGAGATGGCAATGAATATGGAAGAATAATTTGGAGGTAAAGTGTGTCACATGCATATTAATGTGTGTTGAGAAAAAAAACAACTTCATCAAATAATAAAGTTATGCTTAAGGTACAAAATTAATTAAAAACAAGCTTCCTCCCTCTCTCCCTCTCTCTCCATCCATTATTTTAACAATATCACTCTATAAAATTAAATTTATTACTCCGTTCGTACACGAAATAGTATCTAATTTACCTTTGGCATAGATTTTAATAAACTGCTTATGAGTGGAATAAGGGTCTCACTTTTATTTTTGAAAGATAACGTTGTTAAAAATAGAATGGGAGAATAAGCCGTGGATATGAATTACAAGGGCAAAATGAGACACTACTTGGCAAATGGAGTGAATATAATATTATAAATTATATAAATTATACTCCCTCCGTCCCGTTCATACTGTTCCACTTTTCTCTTTTGTTTGTCTCACTCATATGTCCTATACCTTTTTTGGCAAAAAAAAAATACACACAAAATCATGTGGACCCCATGTGGACTACACCACCTTATACTCATCAGTTTTGTTTCCTTAATTTCTGTGCTCAAAGTAATGAGACATTATGAATGGGACGGAGAGAGTATGTACTTTTATTTAAAAAAAAATTATTCATCGACTTTGTTTTCATGAATTCTACCCCCTCCGTCCCACCGAACTTTGTCGATCTGTATTTCTTTTGGGACCGTCCTATCCTACTTTTTCACCTTTCTTTAAATCTTGTGTCAAAAAACATACGCTCATCTTCGGCGGAACGGAGAGAGTAATAATGAATGACTAACTAATAAAAGTAAATAAAAAATCATATACTCTAATTGAATGGTGTAAACCCTAATTAATAATGATAAAATTAAACTAAAGCATATAGAATTGAGTTAAGATAAATAAAATCAAAGTCAATGTATAATTTGACCTATATAATGGTAATTAGTAATTATTTGAAGGTACCATGTTGAAATTCTAATGATGTCTCATTAATTATCTTTACGAAACAATGGTGAAATTAGTGCCTAGTGGAGTTGTTTTGGTTAGACCATTGGAAGCCTAATCAAATAATGGAGGAGGAAAATAAGAGACGTATTTGAAATGGAAGTCCAATTAGAGAAAGTTTACATTTTCCAAGATTCGTGAATTAGGTTGCATAAATAATGATTATTCATACTAGATTGAGCTTTGGGCCCATCAGATTCAATAAAATATTTATATTATTCAACATGTCATATATGGTATGAATGACGAAAGAAAAGGGATTAAATTGTAATAGCCATGTTAAAAAAACTACTCACTCCATTTCAAAATGTAAGTCTTTTGATCATATTTTTTTATTTTCATTATGTAAGTCTTTTTGGCTTAATTCTACATTAATGACCTATATTTCAATGAATATTAATTATAAATT
>JAYJMF010000032.1:0-41966 GCA_036873715.1 Salvia sclarea | reverse complement strand
TTATTATTATTATAAATATAATATTTTATATATATATATATATATATATATATATATATATATATAACTTTTTAAAAAAATGAGTCAAGCTCGAGCTCGAATGTACTGTAAACAAATAGTTACCGAATCGAGCTCGAACCAAGCTCAAGCTCCATATAAAATTTTAACGAGCCGAGCTCGAGCCTGTTGGTATTCGGCTTGGCTTGGCTCGTGTACACCCCTAACTCTGTCTAGTTAACATGTCACAATATTACTTTTAATTAATTACCCCATTAAATATGCCTTATTTTTTTTTTTTTAGCAAAAGATTCTCGCACAAAAGTTAATATGGGTTACAACACCTAATGCCTATTAACTTAATTTTCATTCTTAATATCCATAGAAACGAGATATGTTTGTTTGATGCATGAGATAGAGTCACAGATGCAGTATTTAATAATTGCCCTAGCCTGCACGCAATATTTTTGCCAACCATTGACATTGGCATTGACATTGACTAGTACGATTAAATATATATCATAAATACTCCCTCCCGATTTTTATAAGTGTGTCGTGACGTCATTTTACACATATAAAGGAAAAGTTGAATTTTACATCTTCTATCACTAATTATTGCATTGAAAATTAAAAAAGCAATGATTATGGGGGCAATATTAGAAGTTTCACTCTATATTTGCATTAATATTCGAAATAAAAATATGCAGTCAACACCTGTAAATTTAAATAGTTATTTTTTTTTGTCTTGTCTCGCTTTTTTTATTAGCTTATTCTATGTTTTTTTGTCCCAACCATTTCTTTTTTTTGGCAAAACATTACAAACAAAAAAAATAATAGGTACCATGTTCGTTACGTTACGCTGTCTTGCACTCATCAATTTTACTGACTTAACTTCCGCGTCGAAAGATAAAGAAGACAAAAAGAATGGAACAAAGAGTACCTAACATATATGCCTATATATACAAAACTTCAACCTTAATTCGGAACTCCAACAATGGCTTTGTCTAATGCAAATGTAGTAGATTCCACTCAAGAGCTTCTCAATGCTCAATCTCATATTTGGAATCTCATTTTCAACTACATAAATTCAATGTCACTAAAATGTGCAATCCAATTAGGCATAGCCGATGTGATCCACAAACATGGCAAACCTATCACAATTTCTCAATTAGCCAAAGCCCTCTCCATCAACAAATCCAAATCCCATGGCCTTTTTCGCCTAATGCGAATTCTAGTCCATTCCAAGATCTTCGACAAGGTCAAGATCTCCAAAGACGACGACGAGGAAGAGGAAGAGGAAGAGGAAGAGGCGTATACGCTTACTAGCGTTTCGCGTCTCCTGCTGAGGGGCGAAGCCTTGAGCTTCGCCCCCTTCGCGCTCGCCATGATCGACCCGGTCGTGGCGGATCCTTTCCACAATGTGGAGGAATGGTTCAAAGATGATTTCCCATCGCCATTTGTCACGAGAAATGGGAGGAATTTGTGGGAATTTTTCGCGGGAAATTATGATGGCGATTTTAATCGAGTTTTCAATGAAGGGATGGCGAGTGATGCGAGGTTTGTTGGGAGCATACTTGTTGAGAGATGCAAGCATGTTTTTGAGGGTTTGGAGACTTTGGTGGATGTCGGCGGCGGCACCGGCACGGTGGCGAGGGCCGTCGCGGCCGCGTTTCCCGCCTTGAAATGCGCCGTGCTCGAGCTCCCCCGCCTCGTCGCCGGCCTCGAGGGGTCGGAGAATCTGAGGTTTGTTGGTGGAGACATGTTTGAGTTCATTCCTCCCGCCGATGCAGTTTTCCTCAAGGTATGAGAAATAATATTCATATTTATTAATTGTCTTTCCATATATATTTTGTGATTTAAATAGTCGGGAAGTTTTGTTAAATATTTACTTCTGAGTGAAACGACGTCGTTTTTGTGGTTTTACAAAATTCAAAAATGACGGGTCAATTTTTATATTTTTAAAAAATGATAAATGTCCTTTCAACGTGTATCGTATCGAGAAAATGAACTCAGGATATTTTTTTTATAAAAAACTGGTAGATTGGAGTTTTAAAAATATTTGTTAAAGTTGAGGACATTTTTTGTATATTAATTAAAAATGTTGATAGTTTGGTTAAAGAAATATTTGGTAAAAGTTAAAAGATATTTTTAATAAAGTGGGTTGGTATAGTATAGTTAGGCTTTAAAGTAATATTTACCATCTTCTAAAAGTTGTGTCTAAATTACAAACAGTGGATATTGCACGGCTGGGGCGACGAGGATTGTGTTAAAATTCTAGAGAAGTGCAAAGAAGCAATACTTCCAAGCAAAGAGAAAGGTGGGAAAGTGATAATAGTGGAAATGGTTGTGGATTGTGAGAAACAAGAAGATGAAGCCATTGAAACTCAACTATGTATGGATATGCTGATGATGGCTGTGGTTATTGGAAAAGAAAGAACTGAGAAAGAGTGGGCTAAGCTCTTTTATGCCGCCGGCTTCCAAAATTATAAGATCACTCCGGTATTGGGATTGAGGTCTGTAATCGAGGTATTTCCGTGACGAGGAATGATATGCTAAGGATTATTCGTGAGCAATGTTGTGTCTGAATTTGTAGATGTGGGATTATAGGCTAACGTGTCTTTTGTATATAATTTCCCCACATGTTGCACATCTATGATCTATGAATAAATCGATAAATTACAATCTCTTGTGTTCAAAATTAGATTTTTGAGTTTTTGATGAATTAAAAGGAAGTAAAATGATACAGTATAAACTCTATAAATTAATATTCTTGGGATCACCAAAATTTATTAATTAAGAGAGTTATTAATTAATATATAAATTAATAATTATTAATTTATAGTGAAATATCTTAATTTTCAAACAATTTTCACTTAATTATTGTACAATGCATGTACATATGAAATCAAAGGTCCAATTATATTTCAAATAGCCTTTCAATCTCCCAACTTATTGTGTATTTATTGTGTTCAATGTATTCATTTCATGTATATTAAAAAAATATTTTCTATATAAACACAAGATCAAAGTATTCTACACAAACAAATCATACACACAGCATGACTTCCCATTTTAAAGGTGTGAAGAAAACAACAATGACCGACGAGATTCAAAGAGTATTATGCAAGCACAACAAGGAGAAAACAACACCGGAAGTTCTTACAATGCTAAGAAAAATTAGAGATGAGATTCAAGGATTTCAAGAAAAAACAAAAGACAATTGAGACATTTTTTAAGAAATCTTTATAAATCATTAATGTAATATGTATTTTATAAGGAATTATTAATTTATATTTTATTTGGGTTATACTAAAACTATCAAAAATGTATTATCTTATAATTTTAGCGAGTTTATTAATTTAGCACCCTATCCTCGAGTTAAGACCGTCAAAAATTATTATCTTAGAGAGTTTATTAATTAATCGAGTGTTACTTTATCGAGTTTCTACAATATATATTTAATTTCTTTCAAGAAAATAGCATGTTAATTGGTGCAATAATGCAAGTAAAACTGTTATTGGGTTTGTTAAGGATTTTACACATATATATAAATGAACTAACAGCCCAATGGGCCGTGGCGGGAACAAATGGGCCTACAAAACCCGCCCAAATAATCATTACAATTGTAGATTTATTCCTAAATTCACCAAAAATTGACGAAAATCTTATTGTGAATAAATTACACTGTTATTGAATTTATTCATAAATGTAAGTATGTAACTTGTGGGGAAATTATGTTAATAAAAATACTCCAATTTCATCAATTCATTTTTTTTAATTTAAAGTTTATTCTTACCAAATAAAGAAAAATACACTCTCACACTACCCTCTAGAGTTTAGGGTGACTCAAATTCCCGACTCCTCGATTGGAAGAAAGTGTTATAAATAACAATTATTTCGTGCAGGCGAGATGACGATCACGGAAATACCTCGATTACAGACCTTAATCCTAAAATAGGAGTGATTTTATAATTCTTAAAACCAGCAGCATAAAAGAGCTTAGCCCACTCTTTCTCATTTCTCTCTTTTCCTGCAAGCCCAACCATCATTAGCATATCAAAAAATAATTGAGTTTCAATGGCCTTATCTTCTTGTTTCTCACAATCCATAACCATATCCACAATTATCACTTTTCCACCCTTTTCTTTGCTAGAAAGTATTGCTTCTTTGCATTTCTCAAGAATTTTTATGCTATCCTCGTCGTTCCAATCGTGTAGTATCCACTGCAATTTAAAAAATAAAAATATTTATAGCACATGTAGTGATTAAAATTATATATACCAAACTTAATCCTAGCTAGCTAGCTTGTCAATGTGATAATGTTAATTTGTTCCAATTGAAGGATATGTTGATTTAACACGTATGTGTAACGTCTCATTTATCATGTATTATGTTATAGCTAGTATTACATAACAAATCTTAAATTTCAATTATAATGAAATTAGTTTATAGTGAGAACACTATAAAGTATATATTTGTACAAATTATATAACATATCCAGCATGTTGAGAATACTATGATAACACGAATGCATCTTAAAATATCATGGTGCAGATATAATATACGTTAAGTGCGAGTGATTCATAAATACAGTTATGCTCACGTTCTCACTTTAAGAGTGTTATTATAACAAATGTTATCAAATTTTAATAACATCTACCATATAAAATAAAACGTACATTTATTATATAATGAACCATAATTAACATTTATCGGTCTCAAAAACCACATAGAATGATCTCATACCTTGAGTATAACTGCATCGGCACGAGGAATGAACTCAAACATATCTCCACTAACAAACCTCACATGCTCACATCCCTCAAGCCCACCAACCACATGTGGGAGATCAAGCACCAAACATTCCAAGCCGGGAAACGCGCCGGCCACGGCCTTCGCCACCTCCCCGGTCCCACCACCGACGTCGACCACACTCCCCAAACCCTCAAACACATGCTTGCATCCCTCAACAAGTATGCTCCCCACAAGCCTTGCATCACCACCCATTCCCTCATTGAACAAATCATTCACCTTCTTATCACTCCCTACTAATTCCCAAACACTCTTCCCATATCTTGAGAAGAGAGGAGTTGGGGATTCGTCCCCAAACCACTCCGTCACGTGGTGGAATGGATCCACTATGATCGGGTGGGTCATGGAGAGCGCGAAAGGGGCGAAGCTCAAGGGTTCGCCCCTCAGCAGGAGACGTGAAACCCTAGTGAGCGCATATGTCTCTTCCTCTTCCTCTTCCCCGTCCTCGTTTTTTGAGATCTTGACCTTGTCGAAGATCTTGGAATGGACTAGAATTCGCATTAGGCGAAAAAGGCCATGGGATTTGGATTTGTTGATGGAGAGGGCTTTGGCTAATTGAGAAAGTGTGATAGGCTTGCCATGTTTGTGAATGGCATCGGCTATGCCTAATTCAATTGCACATTTTAGTGACATTGAATTAATGTAGCCAAAAATGAGATTCCAAATATGAGATTGAGCATCGAGAAGCTCTTGAGTGGAATCTACGACATTAGCATTAGGCAAAGCCATTGTTGGAGTTCCTAATATTGAAGGTTGTCCATATTATATATAGGCATGTTAATAATTAAATTTAATATACTCGATTAGGTATATGATTATGGCAAAAAAAAAAATGTGTGGACAGCTGCCATTATATTATATATATTAAAATACTACTTTAGGTATATATTACTTAATTAATGTCAACTATGGCTAGGTTGTTTTTAATTAATGTTAAACGTGTTTGGAACTTGAAATTGGTATCAATTATCTCGTGGACAGCTAAGAATTCGTATTATATTTTAGAATGTATAATAACATTGGCAAGTTTACATACAACTGCATAGTTTATTTATAGGAATCGTTGTGCGCATCAAGACTTAATTTATAGTCAGATTTTCTAAATAATGGAAAAAAATATCGCCAGTAATTACTTTATTGTTAAAAAATAAAAATATAACATCATTATATAACGATGTCATGAAATAAAACACGGTATATAATATAACGATGTCAAATAAACAAATATGAGTCTTTTCTTCTTCTTCTAATTCTTTTGGGTGAAAATAATTTTTTTTAAAAGGCGTTTTGGCTTATGTTACAAAAATAAATGGTCAAGCCAACTAATTCCATTAGTCTATGTCGTGTTTTCTTTGGCATTGTTTCATGAGCTTATTGCATTTGTAACAACAAAATAAATTTTAAGTTTCAATGAGTACAAATATTCCCAAAACTTTAAATCTGGTCAAGAAAGATCAACTAATTATGGTTTAGTTTTTTTTAGGTCTCAAAAGTTATCACTTAAAATGTCTTCGATGAATTAAAACAATAAAGTACATTCATTGGCACATACTAATTATACTAGAAAATAAATATAGATGGATTTGATAAACAAAATTATATATTAATAACGAGTGATTGATTAAGAGCTAGCAAAACATGTCAAGCTCGGTCTGACCCGATGAGTCAGCACATTATGTTGGGTGGATTTGAGCCTAGACATTTTAAACAGTTAAATTTTGAGTTGGGGGTCGGACTTTCAAAGTGACCATGGCTTTAATATAAAAGGATGGTATAGTATTATAGTATTAAAATTTCATTTTGTTTCCCTTATAATATTCACAACTCACCTACCAGCCACCAAAGGTAACGTGATGTTACCGTTGCACAAATTATTTTTATTTGTTTGAAAGTACAAATAAAAATATTATTCGAATTATTAGACATTGGGTCAATGCATACCCCTTTCCAGTTTTACATGTAAATATGCAAAATATTACTACAAGTTGTTCTATTTTATGTTCCGACGGTTTAGAAAATTCTATAAATTGTCACTTAATTAATTAATAGTTTAAGTGACATTTTTAATATCAACATGGTCAATGTCACAGTCCGATTTTACTAAGGAAAACTAATTGGCACTGTGAATTGGGCCAATTTAGTTCTTTGAATTAAATTAGTTAGGGTTAGTGGCCCAATTCAATTAACCAAGAAAGCCCATCTTAATTTAATATAAGTCTCGGCCCATACGTTTTTTGGCCCACTTTGGTTGGATTTAATTATTCAGCCTTTTTTTGAGGGCCCAATCATGCATTTAGTTCTTTTTAAGGATGCATTTAGTTGTAAATTAAATAAATGATTGATTAAAATATGTAAACAGATACATATAAATATATGAATGCTACGTAGTTTTTTTTTGTTTTTTTTTTTTTGAAGTAAAATACTACGTAGTTTTCTTCTAAGTAAAATGGGGATTAATTAATTCCAAAGACTTTGTTTTAACTTATTTTGGTAAAACAAATAGATTCCAAACTAATTAAAGCACACGATCCTTCAAGTTTCGAATATTGAAGTTTTGATAGATATAATGTCACAAACAATGTGCTGCTATTTTAGACATCTTTGTTCGGGTTTTATTTATATCGTCAAGAAATTATGAAAAAATAAGAAGTGATCAAGGATAATTTTTGAGATTTTGAGAGAATTAAACGATTTGGAAAACCTTGCAAGAAATAATGTTGGGTAAATGTTAACTTAACTTTTCCCCCTAATTAATTTACAAAAATTGTCATGGTTTTTAAATCAATTTAGGATTGCTTTTTAATAGTATTTTTTTTTTTATTGTCTTTTTAATATTAGTAATATACACATAGGTTTTGCATAGGTTTTCAAAGGAAGGAGTTAAACTGAATGCAAAACCAAAGTTGTTTGAATTTTTTTTCTCTTCTCCTAATTAATTCGCTATATATATTTTTCGTATCATTCTATTTGGACTTCAATAAGTGATCAACTATATACGAATTCTATTAGAATTAGAACTCCATATATGTTTCTTTAGTATGACGATTATTTTACTTTATATATATATATATATATACATATGTTTTACTTAAGTTTTCAAAAGGAAGCAGCAGTTCTTCGAAAGCAAAACAGAAAGAAAAACTCTCTTCTTCGTTGCTATTTTCCCGACAAATATTCGATGAATCCAAACGTTGAAGAAAAGAGGTCGAACGGCGACGTGGTGATCGACGTCGACGACGTGGTGATTGGGAGCTCTCAATGCAGAATTTGCCAAGAATACTCGGAAATCATCTCTCCGTTTATCAAATTAGGCTGCGATTGCAAAGGAGAAGTCGGCTTCATACATCACAACTGCGCTAAGAAATGGTTCTTGCTTAAAGGAAACAAGTAGGTTTTTCTTCTCCAAACATACCAAATCATATCATGATTAATTTTATTATGAATGCAACATTAATATATACTCTTTCTGTTCCACGAGAGTTTGGCTCGTACAGCGTAGCTAGGATTTTCAAAGTCATATCATGATTTTCTAAATCATGACCGTGTCTAGGTTCGATCTTCAATTTCACTATAGTACGATTTAATTTCACTATAGTACGATTTAGTTTCATTTTACAATCATTAATTAGGATTCAATAACCCATGCTAGGTATTATATTGAATTTTTTATATTTAAATTATATTTTTATTTAAAAATAATTAATTCAGGTATTATTTCAAAATTAGAGTATATACTCTTTTTAAATTGTGATGTTTTGGTGATATAAATGTTAATTATGATTCGTTATATGGGTGTATATATTAGGAGACTTGTGTGGAACCAAGGATGAACATAATGATCATGGACGGATGGAGGAACTAATTAACTACAATTCTGAAATTGTGATCATCTCTAATTCTTTACTCTTGTTTTTGTGTGCCAGTTTATGTGAAATTTGTGGGAAGGTGGCAAAAAACATGATCAGATTCATCAACTACGATAACAATGTCATTCTCAACAACGTCAACAACAACGATAACATTAGTCACAACAACCACAACAACAACAACAACGCGGGGCAAACTTCGCCGGCGATAAATCATAGTTGGCAAGATATTCTTATTCGTTGGCTAATTATTCTATCTATAGTGGGTTCCGCTATTTGTGGATTGACATTGGCTATTCTTTATGATAGTTAGGTCACCGTGTTTCAGTGGTAAGTATGATTTTATTTATTCATGAAAATGATACGATACTTATATCTCCATCTTGATGTGTTCGTATAGGAATTTATGGGAGATCTTTTTTTTAAGGCAAAAACTCTTGTACACTGATGTATATATACATCACACCTTGTAATTTAGGGTGATGGAGATAGGATGATAATATATTTTGTGAGTGATGTATATATACATTAGTGTACAGCCATACAGGAGTCTGCTTTTAATTATATTTATTCGTGACTTATTTCATTGCTCATATCATAGAATATTTATCTTTTTCACGACACATTTTCAAGCCCGGGAAGGCGGTGGCGAGGCCCCTCGCCGCCATGCCCGTGCCCCCTCCGACGTCCACCACCGTGTCGAGCCCCTCGAAAACTTTCTTGCATTCTTGAACGAGTATGCTAGTCACAAGCCTTGCATCACTTGCCATTGCCTCATTAAACAATTGATTGTAGCTCTTCTCAAACCATGGATACTCCCAAAATGGAGAAGGATTATCGTCTCGAAACCATTCACTCACGTGGTAGAATGGAACGACGAAGATGGGGTCCAGCATGGCGACTGCAAAAGTCGCCATGCTGAAGGGCTCCTCTCTCAGAAGGAGACGAGAAGCCCGTGTGAGGCAATAGGCCTCTTCCTAGTCCTCGTCCTCAGACAAGGTCGTTTTGACCTTGTCGAAGAATTTGGAATGGACTAGAATTCGCATTAGACGAAAAAGGCCATGGGATTTTGCCTTGTTGATATTGTTTCATATAATGTGAAGTGATAAGTTTATATAAGTTCACTACTTATAGATCTCAAAATAGACGTCATATAGTAGAGCTGCAACAATTGAATGGATGAAAACAGTTCTCAAATTCTTAAGTTATTATTCTCATTGGAATTTCTTCGTATATAAATAATTAATACGTGTATATTGAATTGATAATTATATTATGCGTTATTCTTAATTGGGAGTTTCACAAAACTAAATATTACCAAAGATAGATTTATAGGTAAGATTGTGTCGGATACTAGAAATTATAGTTCAAGATATATATATTTTGCTTAAATTCCGAGAAAAAAATCACCATTTGTGTTATGAAATACTTTTGAGAAAATTTATCAGCCACGTAAGCACCATGCATCCTGATGTATCGAAGTGTGTTTCATTTTATTTCAAGTGGTACGTAGCTAGTGAGAATTACAAACTTCAAATTAATAAATTTACTTGTGCCGTGTAAATTTGTTAATGTGGTATTATTTGTTATATACTATTGTTGGGAATTAAAATTTGAATTAGGGAGTATTCGATTCCTAAATTGGGAACCAATTTGAAGCCCACAAACCCACCACAGGCCCACTATAAGCCCAGCCCGTTTGACAACTACAGTAGTTGGGCTTAGTTTAGTCGTTTAAAAATTATTTTATTTGTTTGAAAATACAAATAAAAATATTGTTCGAATTATTATAAATTTGTCAACACGTACACCTTTCCACTTTCACATTTATATATAACGAATATTACTACAAGTTGTTCCATTATATATTTTGACGCTCAAGAAATTCTATAAATTAATTTTTACTTGATTAATTAATAGTTTAAGCGACAATTATAAAATCGAACATTTGCAAAAAAAAAAATAATAATAATAATAAAGAAAGAAAGATTATATGAAATAACTAACCACAAAATGGCCGGATGTTTAATTTTAAAATAAAAGTTCAATCGATTCAATAACATTTGAGGGTATTATAAATGAAGGTTCTCACCGAATACAAGTCATATTCTTGCTCAACAAAACGTATACAACTTATTTATTATGCAGTAAATGTTACATCTCATATTTCACTATAACGATAGAATTAGAGCGTGTCTCGTATTATATGGAATACGAGACGAAACATTATTTCAAACACGAGACCTCCAACGATAAACGAAACGCAATTAAGGGAAAACCTCGATCACAGACCTCAACCCTAAGACATGAGTGATTGAATATCTTTTGAAGCCAGCAGCAAAGAAGAGCTTAGCCCATTCTTTCTCAGTTCTTTCTTTCCCAGTAACCTCAGCCATCATGAGAAGATCAAGAAGGAGCTTAGTTTCAGTTCCTTCATGATCTTCTCCTCTCTCACCATCCAAAATCATGTCCACAACTATCACCTTCTTGCCATTGTTGTTGCTCCGAGCTATGGCTTCTTTGCATTTCCCGAGTATTCTGACACATTCTTCGTCGCTCCAGTCGTGTAATATCCACTGTTGACATATATAGGTAGCATGATTCAATGAAATCTAAGCTTTGGAAAGAAAATAGTGTAAATTAATGTATTTCTTTATTATGTATATAATAACTTTTTTTATTTTGCTACTTGAAGTATATATATACACGATAATGCTTCTTTCAAAGTTATCTTTTTGTATATTATAATTCTACTTTTTCCATGACAAATTAATGTACATTATAAGAAGATATATCAATGATCAACATTCAATTCCTACACTTAAAAATGTTTTCATATGATCCATTTCTCCACTAGTAAGGAGTTTAATGTCTGATGCCAAATGTCTCGAATTCAACATCAAAATTAAAAGATGATGGCAAAATTTCTAAAGCTTAAAAGCCATGTCAACTTTACAATTTACTCCCTCCGTCTCTCATGTTTATACACCATTTGACTCGGTACAGGAATTAATAAAATATATTAATTTTGGCTTTAGTGGATAATGGGTCCACAAAAAATATTGGTAAATGGGAAAGTATTGTAAATATATGTAAATAAAATGGTAATTTGCAAAACTAGAAAGATGCATAATTTCGTGAGACGTGCCAAAATAGCAAGAAGTGCATATACACGGGACGTACAATTTATTAGAATTAAGATTGTGAGATTCCATACCTTGAGAAAAACTGCATCTCCATGAGGAATGGACTCAAACATATCCCCACCAACAAACCCCAAATTCTCAGCCCCTTCCATGCCTTCAACAACATGTGGGAGATCCAACACCAAGCATTTCAAGCCGGGGAACGCGGCGGCGACGCCTCTAGCCACCGTGCCGGTGCCGCCTCCGACGTCCACCACCGTCTCCAACCCCTCGAAAACTTGCTTGCATTCTCTAACGAGGATTGGAGTCAAAAGCCTTGCATCACTTGCCATTGACTCATTGAACAAGTGACTCCATTCTGGCTCAATCAATCCATGCTCCCAAACATTTCTCCCATTTTTGGTGAAAAATGGAGTGGGATTATCGTCCCCAAACCATTCGCTCACATGATAGAATGGATCGATAAAAATGGGGTCGATCATGGTGACTGCCAGAGTCGCCATGCTTGAGGGCTCGTCTCTCAGAAGGAGACGAGAAGCCCGTGTGAGGCAATAAGCCTCTTCCTCTTCCTCTTCCTCTTCCTCAGACAAGGTCGTCTTGACCTTGTCGAAGAATTTGGAATGGACTAGAATTCGCATTAGGCGAAAAAGGCCATGGGATTTGGCCTTGTTGATGGAGAGGGCTTTGGCTAATTGGGAAAGGGTTATAGGTTTGTTGTGTTTGTGGATAATATCAGGAATGCCTAATTGAATTGCACATTTTAGTGACATTGAATTTATGTAGTTGAAAATGTGGTTCCAAACATGAGCTTGAGCATCAAGAAGCTCTTGTGTAGACTCTACACAATTAGGCATTGCCATTTTTTGAAAGAGTTGTTGATAAAAAAATTTCATATCTCTTGCCTACTTATAGGAGCAAAGCAAAAATATAATGAATTGGTGGGAGTAGGTTTTGGGAGATTCTTGAATTAGAAGTTACACTTAGTTAAATACTATTAAAGATTTTATGTAAGATTGTATCCAATTTTGGGAAAGGTATTGTTCATTACTATATTGCATGTGTTGGACTTTATCAATAAGATACATACTAGAATATTATTTGATTGGAGGCCACATGAATCACATGATTCATTATATACTTGTATTTGGGCTTTGTAAATCACATGTTTCAATATAATTTTAAGTTTCCCACTTCTATTTGATATTGGTAATGAATCTTTACGCTTTTAGTTTTATATATATAGTTTAAAGCCATTTTTCAATCTCCCCCAATTAATTCCATGTTATTGGGCTCAAGCAATCGAATTCTATGCAACCCATATTGGGCCCAACTCGAGTCAAAAAATTGAATTTGCCAATCATATTCACTCAAAAAGTGGTGTGACCCTCTTCAAATTAAAAAAAAAATAAAATAAAATTGGAAAAATAGAAGGAAAAAAAGAAGATTAGCATGGCCACGTTTGCTTATGCAATATATTCATATAGTATGTCAAAAGACAAACACAAATCAAAATTTCAAATCAAACACAACTTATATGATACTGGAATAATGTATATATAATCGGTTTAAAAGGCAACCAAAATCATAGTTACATCATAAACAAAAATCAAATCTAAACCATAGTTAAAATTGAAATTTCAAACTTTAAATTTTACAATTCTAAATCTTAAATTTCTTATGAGTTTCATTTCTTGAACTTTGTTGACGCTACACGAACCACGTGATTCATCATTTTACTTCGAGTTGGACTTTCATGATTTAAAACTACAATTTTTAAGTTTGCTACTTGTATTTGATATTTGTAGAATGAATCTTCACACCTTTGTAGTTGCAAAACAATAAATTTCCACCAATAAATTCAATGTGAAGTTTTTCGATTTCGACGAAGCACGACCAATAAATTCAATGTGAAGTTTTTCGATTTCGACGAAGCACGACCCATCTGATAAGACGCTTCCCCTCCAACTAGGAAAGACCGAGAGAGAGGAAGATTTGACACAACACAAATTTAAGGTTCATTGAAATAAAATCACACTTCCAAATTAGAGTACAAGAATGGGTTCCCTTCCAAATATATGTCTAAATCGAAACCTAAAGCACTCAAATGTATGGTAAGTAAAGAATCTATAATAGAAGTCTCATACTACTATAATAATACAGCTATGAATCCAAGGTTGGGCTCAAAGATAAAAACGAACACGAGCCTCGACTCGACTCAATCCGATCAAACGACGCGTGCCCATCAACTACGAGTGGCAGCCGAGCAGTAGTCCCAGCTCACCGATGTGTATACTGAGATTGTAAACTCGCTATACGGAAACGGGCCGCAGACGCCGCTCAACTGGAGCAGCATCCGCCTTTCTTTACTGCCGAGACGTCGTCCTTGGAGCCGACGTTGATGGTCTGCCCCTTGGAGATCGGGGCAGGGTCGTCTCCACTCTCGAGGGCTTTCCTGCTGACAACGCCGTGGATCTGCGTGAGCACCTCCGTGAAGGCGTTCTCCACGTTCAGGGACTCGAGGGCGGAGGTCTCCATGAAGAAGGTCTTCTCCCTCTCGGCAAAGGCTGTGGCGTCCTCGGTGGAGACGGCGCGGAGGTGGCGCAGGTCGGCCTTGTTCCCCACGAGCATTATCACGATGTTGGAGTCCGTGTGATCCCGCAGCTCCTTCAGCCATCTCTCGACGTTCTCGAACGTGACGTGGCGGGTTACATCGTAGACCAACAATGCGCCCACAGCGCCACGGTAGTAAGCGCTCGTGATTGCACGGTATCTGGACAAACGAGGATTATGAAGAGCATGAGTTATAAACACGACATCACAGTTGAATTTCGAGAAAGATTTGAACATACACATCAATCAACCGAGAGAAAACATCATAAAGGAAGGGATTCCTTAGAAAACAGAATCACCATAGCTAATTCAGTCATCAGGTTAGATCAATTCCATCAATTTTAGCAATGTAATGACCAAATTTCTTGATTCCTAATAGCAAAACTATTCAATCTTATATAGCAATTCAAGTTATATCAAAACATGCCAAACTAGATTAAATTCCAAGCCTTAGATCCAGAATCGTAACCACTGATGCAAAAGAAGCAACAGTTTTAGTAAAAACGAAACTCAATTCCAGATCAAAACATCTTCAAAACCTCTGTTTTTTTCCCAGTCAATCCTGGACCACTTTATACCTGATCTTTAATAGGCTCTGATCACATTAGATTTCGATTTCATGTATCTCTATTGAAGACAAAATGCTCAACTACAGCAATTAATCATTTCCTAAAACCAAAATCCACAAATTGAACAATGCAAAGTCGATCAACATTGTGTTCCGAACTTCCGATCAACTCAAGTAACCAAAAATTTGCAGATCAGCTGAATCCAGAAACGAAATTCCTTTTCCTCCAACAAAATGCATCATCAACACAAAACGCAGAGAAACCTAAGCTCGAAAACAGCCAGATCTAAGCAGATCACGCCATCCCCAAACCCGACGGATCTCAAACGCACAAAATCCAAATCACAGTCGCAAAAACAGCGCAAACACCAACAACATTTCACCTCACCGCGAAGCAAACAATCAAGTATAGATGAGATCTCAAAATCAGAAAGCGGCGGGGGCAGAAATCAGTGCATTTCAAAATTAAAGGCAATTAAACTACAATGCCGTACCGTTCCTGGCCGGCGGTGTCCCAAATCTGAGCCTTGATGACCTTCTCGTCGACGCGGATGGAGCGGGTGGCGAACTCGACGCCGATTGTGGACTTGGACTCCAAGCTGAACTCGTTGCGGGTGAATCGGGAGAGGAGGTTGGATTTGCCGACGCCGGAATCGCCGATTAGAACTACCTTGAACAAGTAATCGTAGTCGTCTTCGGCTCGGTAAGCGCCCATGGTGGTTTAATGGAGAGAGAGAGAGAGAGAGAGAGACCGCCGAGAGAAGAGGGAGATCTATTCCAAGTGTGTTTATAGAGCTGCGTTTACTGTACCTACCGTTATAAGCCGCTTTTTTTCTTCTTCTCTTTTTTTTTTTTGGGATTTTTTTCTTTTCTTTTCTTTTTTCTTTTTTTTTTCTCTTCGAATAGGCGTTTTTAATTTTTTATACATCTACCGTTATACTTATACAGTTATACACAGCTTTTTTTTTTTTTTTGGTTCTTTATTATTCGGGTTTATTTGTTTTTTACGCTTTTTTTTTGTTTGAGGATTCATTTTTGTATTTTGGTATCTTTGAATTAATGTTGAGTATAATTACTTATAGGGAGTATAAATTTGGCTAGTCCAAAATAAAGTGGGGTTTCTTTATTTTGAATGAGATTTTGGTGAATTTTTAAGATGCTTTGAAAGGTGTAAAACTAAATGTTGACATGATTGAGTCCAATGTGAAATATTTTTACAAATAATTTCTTCGTTTTTTTCTGAAGTTGACTTTCCAGTAACATAATTTTGTTGCTGACAATTCAATATTTACGTTTCGTATGTGATAATAAAGACTTCTAGAACAGAAAACGTTATGTTTACTACTCGAGAATTTTTGGAATGAAATGAGTTTGTTTTTGGTGTTTTTTGTTGAATTAAGGGATTATTTAATTTTAAAAAATGCCTCTGGATTGAGAATTGGTTGTCATATTATGACATTGCTTAATGCAAAATCATTTCCGAGCCAAATTAGAGAGCACAGAAAATCATACGTACCGTTCAAGATTCAATTTTGTATTTTCCATATACGTCACATTGATCAAAGAAATTTCTTTACTTTGCTTTGAAAATTTTACCACATGCTACATCCATTTCTCATTTGAGTTATAAAAAAAATATTCCAAATAAAACAAACTCAGACGAGGTCTTATAAATATAAACGTGTCAACCATACTTGTTAAAACAAGAATCGTCAAGATGCAGACCAAGCTAATCAATTCAATTTAAACTAATTTTAATTTATGGCATAATAATATAACACTATTCAAATTTCAAAATTCCAAAGATTTTAAAGATTTAGTCTGATTTAAAAGAAACCCCAAAATATTGGAAAGCAAATGTATTTCATTTCCTATTTGAATAGTATATAAACAAACTAACTAATCATAGGAATAGCTGTGGAATGTTGCAGTTAAACCTATGTATATCTTATTCCATATAAACCTCTTTGCCCATGTAATGGAAAGAATATATGATACATGTAGCTATATGCTGTTCATACCTCAACTGCGGCTAGGGTAAAATCGAGAAACAAGAACGAAGCTCGATCAAGGTGCAGAAAGCGCGTAAACATAAGTGATTATACAAACTCACAAAATTGTATGTCTTGAGAGAAACCAATTAATCCTTTGGCCTTTTGCTCATTGTCTTTCGCTTGTTGACGTCTAGGTATCTCTTTCTTAACCGAATAGCATTTGGTGTAACCTGCGTAGCCGATGCAAAATATCCTCAAATACATTATTATCAAACCCCACAAATAAGATTATGCAAAAATGAAAACTTGATTATGACGTGATCCAAATCCGAGTCTGTGGACTGTAGTACAAGAAATGGGCGTACCTCGATGAGCTCATCGGATGCAACATACCCTATTGCTTCCTCGAGAGACATCTGCAGGAAAAGTGCAGCTTGTTATTTCTCGTTCAAGCACTCATGGCGATGTTTGGATAGTTATGAGTAACTTTCTACACTTTGATTGGAATTTCTGGCAAATCTCATAGTGTGCATATATTCATACATAATTTGGTGGAATTTCCACAAAAGAAGTGAAGTGTTTAACAGTTCTGCAGTGGTGATGAAAATGTGAAGGCGACTGTGGATCACTTGCCATAAAAGCAACGCAGGGGGAAATGGGTCGTATATTTGCTCAGGACTGCCAGCGGAAAAGGTATTATGTTTTATAGAAATACAAGAACCCCCTTTTTTAACAAAGGTGTTTTTATGTTATTAAACTATAATTATGTTCAAACAACCACCTTAGCTCAAGAACAAAGCAAAAAGAAAAAGACAAAGGGATGAGAGTGCATACAAGGCGAGGAGGCGTTAGTTTGACATTCTCGTCTTTGGATGCAGCACGAATATTTGTTAGCTCCTTACTTCGCACTGGATTAACCTGTGACAACCAATAATTATGGTAAATGAAGGAAAACCATAACAGTTTTAAGTGAGATTATTAAATAAAAATAACTTACATCAAGATCAGTATCTCGTGAATGTTCACCAATAATCATACCATCATAAGCCTGCAAGCACAAGAAACAATAATTAAATTGCAACACCAATAGCATTGAATAATGAAATGCCTAAAGAAAAAGAAATAAGTAACAAAAACCTCCATTCCGGGTTTGACAAAAAGTATTCCACGAGGCTCTAAACTCATCAAAGCATAAGCCGTGATAGTCCCATATCCCATTGAAACCTGTTACACCAAAGTATAGTTGATTAAATAGGGAACATAGCAGAGTAGCAAATCATTGAAGGTGACATAATAACGTACCAGTACTCCTTTTCTGACATTTCCAAGAGGACCTCGATATTTCTCATAGGCTGCAAGATAATATATACAAAATGAAAAAATAAATAGTAAAGAAAGTAATATACAAATTAACTCTGGCAACAGGTAATGGAATCAAACAGATAGACTATAGAGGCAAGTAATATTGATCCTAAGTTTCCTTGTAAAACATAACTTGTAAAATATATATGTCCACCAAAAAACATAATGTTTAAGATTAAATAACAGCTTCACGATCATTAGACGCAAAACAGAGCAGGAAAACAATTGAGACAGAGTGGCGTAAGTTGCTCAGAGGGCGTACCCATGAATGCACGGTGCATAAATCCAGTGCCACGTGTATCGCTGTTGAAGACACTTCTGTAACCAACTAAGCCCCTGCATGTAGAAATTATTAAGAAGAAGTACAATGAAATAAAAATTCTTATCCAGTCACATTAATTCAAACAGAAATAGGGAAGATATGATAAGAAAGTAGTACATACCTAGAAGGACAAGTCAGACAAACTCTAGTTCTACCAACACTGCCAGGGACTGGACCCATGTCAGTGATCTCTCCTCGCCTGTGCGAAAGAGCTTCCATTACTAAACCTACATGCTCTTCATTAACCTGGAACGAGCAATTACAAAAGTCAATTACTGGGTTTCATGAGAGGTTGAAGAAGCAAAGTAAATTTGTTTCATCTCTATCACCTCTACGGTCACTTCTTCAATTGGCTCCAGTTTTTGCCCTTTCTCAATTTTATACCTGATAATATAGAAAAGTTCTCAAAAACTATATACATAAAAATCAGATCTTGAAGATTTCATGCACAGGCAATAATTTGGGCTTTTCACATTTTGTGGGACAGAGGGAGTAATAGATACATAAAAACGTAGTTAAATGTCAATTCTATGGTGAAAGAGAACAGAAGAATAATTTCAAAAGAAAAAAAACTCACATGACTTTGGGAGGTGATACAGACAACTCAAACTTTTCACGCCTCATGTTCTCAATCAAGATACCTGTTTTAATGAATAGATTAAAGGTAAGCTTAAGAAACAAAAAGTTGATGTAAAGGGAAGAGGAACTACAAAAAAGATAAGATGAGCAGTATGTAATGCTCAACAAGATATTAAAAGGTAAAAAGATACACTTAGAAATATATTTGATCAAAAAACATACCCAACTGAAGCTCTCCCCTCCCTTGAACTTCATAAGAGTCCGACAAACCAGGAAGCACATTTAGTGCAAGATTCCTTTCAGATTCAGCCATGAGACGGTCACCAATTTGCTTCCCGGTCAACTATATATTTTACATGAAAATAGAATATGGAAACAAGGGAATTAAAAATCTCAAACTACCAAATCGGATATGGAAATGCTTGCAGATATGCAGCACAAAAAGTAGAGGGACAAGAAAGTCTTACAAAAGTTCCATCTCGGCCAGCCAATGGTGAATCATTCACACCAAAGGTCATGGAAATGGTTGGGGGATCAAGATCAACAGTAGGGAGAGCAGTCATGACCTACAAAAGCCTAGAGAATTCAATGACAAGCTCCACATAAATGTTGGAAAATCCAAACAATAGATTCAAGAATCAAGACTTTAAGTGACTAGTGATTTACTCAAGAAGCCCATGCTTGTATATTAGAAAGGTAAAAGAAAATGGAAGTATCACCATGCTCCTGATTTCATGCATAACTAGCATATCTAGTAAAGGGAAAGTAGCATAAGAAATCACGTACCGCAACATTTGCTATTGTGTGCCCGATCACTGGACTGGTCAACCCAGCCATGGACACTATATCCCCAGCACCAGCACTATCAACGGCAACAATACTGGTTCCCTTCTTTTTCATCAGCTTCACGACCTACAGAAGAAAAGTTTAGAAGGGATCAGCATCAAATGAACGTGGCAATTAGTGCCACAAGCAGTCTACTGCAGTTCTGCCAAAGGGTAAGACACTTTTCCTATCTTCCATTGCAAGACGAGGACATAAACATAAAGCCATAGACAACAGAATAGACATACACAGATATCTCTTCTAACTGATTAACAAGATCGACAAACAAAATACTTCACATATAATGGCATCAAAATGTGACCAGAAAGGACTTCATAGACACTCAGGCAGCAGAAAGAAAGATGCTTAAGAAATAATGTCATCCAATGGGACAAACCTTCCCTTCTTCAATTTTGGCACACCCAGAATCTGTACTATGAATCCCGTGCACTCTATCACCAACTTGGAGGATCCCAGAATAAATACGACCAGTTAAAATCCGGCCGACATAATTATCCTTTTCCATCATAGAGACCTGAAAGGAGCTGTCAACCAACTTTCTCAAGGTTTCTCAGTAAAGGTACTTATACATAATAGAAAATAATCTGCATTGTCTTAACATCATCAATGAACAATAAGGAAATGTAGAAAAACCCATAGGAGATATATAGATAAGAAGGCTAGCTACCTAGCTCATCCTTCTAAATACATGGAATATGTATAAGTTGCCAAAAGTGTGTGCATGTGAATCCTACAAACATGCATACTAGAAAAGACATAAAGTCAAATTTGCAATATTTCAGCACTGACCAGCATCTGAAAAGGCGCATCAAGTGTAGCAGTTGGTGGACGAACATGTCTTACAATTGTATCAAGCAACTGAGACATATTCCTAGCATCATCAGGAGGATTCTTTGTATAAGTGGATGAGGCCCATCCTTCCTTTGCAGAAGCATAAAGAACGGGAAATTCTAACTGCTCCTCTGAGGAAAAGGTATCCATCAAATGAGACCAATTAATATATGCACATGTGAAGTATAGCATAGATTAAGGACTATACAACACAAGTACTACACACCTGTGGCACCAAGATTATCAAAAAGATCAAACACCAGGCTCTCAACCTCACTGCACCTTTCTTCAGTAACTACACATACAATGTAACATGTTACATGTAAATCTAGAAGCATATGATAAATAGTCAATCATCACTATTATTTAGAACTGTACCTGAAGGTCGGTCCACTTTGTTCAGAAGAAGCAGAGGCCGTATACCATATTTTAAGGCCTTTGCAAGTACAAACTTTGTCTGCGCCAAGGGACCTTCACCAGCATCAACAACTAACACTGCTCCCTCAACCATGCCCATGACCCGCTCAACCTTTTAAAAGGAAACAGATAAGATAACTCTTAATGCAAAAGGACTTCAAAAGGCTGCAGCTTGAACATTGGCTATTTCAGAAGTTTTAGACTTTAAGTTGCAAACTACAAAAGAGTACAGTTGCAAGGGTCTTCCAGGAGAAATTAACACTAGGAAGCTAACCTTTCATTGCTGTGAATAGATACATAAATTGAAACTAAAAGAAAAGAAACCCAATTACAACCAAGCTGATTGGAATGATTTCCAATATGAAATTACTCCAAAAGTACATATGTATTTTACAAGAGAAAAGTTTAGTATTAGGGCTCAAGTAAGGCCTAATGATCTAAAGTGGCTAGCTAGTTCACATATTTCTTAAATATTGACTTACTTCGCCACCAAAATCTGCATGTCCAGGTGTGTCAACCATGTTCAGCTCATGCTCGTTCCACGGGATAGATGTTACCTGCAAATTATGATGAGAATAACAAACGGGATCTCTAAAGCCGAAAGAAACACAGTTACTTTCCTAATTTATATTTCAATCCACCCATCATTAAATGACAACATCAACTGCTAGTCAAATGTAGTAGACATTCATCATCTTATGAAACTTAGTAAAGCTCGATTATTGGAATTATAACAGAAAAGGCCATTTCTTTCTTTTTTCCCCTCCTAATTGAACATGGACTTATTGATCCAGAATCATGTACCCTTGGCTCAGAATTAACACCTTAGACAGAGTCTCATCAATCTACTACCAACCAAATAGTAGCAGCCGTAAGTCCGGCCTTTTTTTCATCACTGCCAATGGAAATCTCACTAATTGCATCAGAATTTTAGCTTACTATTAACCAAAGCACCATCAAATCGCCTCATATTTCAACTAAATACAGTCAAATAATCACTCAATCCAACACCCAAAACAGAAAAACAAAAATTGAGAAAAAACAATAAGGACCTTGGAGGAGATGGTGATGCCGCGCTCGCGCTCGAGGCTAATCGAATCGAGAGCTCGCTCGTGCGGGATATCGGCGCCGCACTGGCGGAGGAGCCGATCCATGAGCGTGGTCTTCCCGTGGTCGACGTGAGCTATCACGGCGACATTGCGGAGGCGGCTGGGGTCCACGACGGTGCCGAGAGCGCCGGCGGCGGACGGCGATGCGGCGGCGGCGGTGGACGAGGAGAACGGCCTCGTGAAGCCCGCGGCGCGTGAGAACGCATAGGGCTTCCGGTAATTGGAGGCAGCTGAGGCCGAGGAGGAGGAAGATAGCGATTTTCTGGCGGCGGCGGAGCAGAGGGAGCGGAGGAGAGGGCCCACCATTTCTAGCGGAGGTGAAATGGCTGCTGCTTTCAGCTGAAGGTGGAAAACTCTATTTGTAGGGTTTAAGAGATTTTTCCCCAAATGTTTTATTTTTTAATTTTGATTTTCTTTTATTCGTTGCAGGGTTTAAGGGGTTTTTGTCTTTTTATGATCTTTTCTTTCAAAAAGAAAATGTTTGAAGTAACAAAATACTGTATAAATTAATTGTGCAAGTATTTTCTTGAAGCAATTTCTATTACTTTGTGTTACATAATTTGAAAATCTTCATAAGCTTTTCATTTTTCTGTGTTTTCTTTCAAACTTGAAATAGGAACCATTCACGCCTTATCTCATTTTTTTATTATTATTGTGAATTAAAAGGAAAAGAACACACAAAAATATAGTATAATTGTTTGCTAATATTGAGTGAGTGGATCCATAATAATAAAGATATTATGAATTAAAATTTTGAAAATGGAGTCTAAAATCTCAAATTATTATATACTTTTTTGTCTCACCAAATATATGTATGTCTAAAACTCATTTAAATTCTGAAATACAAAAGGATCCCCTTATTGGAACAATCCATCAATTTCTTACAAATATGCATTTTTAAAAAATAGTATAACATATATAACTTGAGAAATTGAATCCATAATTAATAATATATGAAAGCTTGGTATATTTTTCAAGAAACCATGGGAATTATTGACATATGAAAAATTAAAATAAAATAAAATAAAACATGATCAAATAGGATAAATAAAAGAGCTCAAACAAGGTGAAAGCATCATATCTACGAACTGCCTTCCCAAAGTGTGCTTTCCATTGACTTTGAATCCAGAGGATTGTATTGACCTGCAAATTATGAGTTTTGAAAAAAAAAAAAGATTTAACAATTAAATGCATCAACTATTTTGATATTGTGTATATATAATGAATATTATAGGAGTAACATGTTACCTGCAATAATGAATTGTTGGCCAAAGGCATTAGGCAAATGTTGTTGAGGAAGGATTATGGCAGTGCCATTTTCCTTTTCTACCCTTTGTTTTTCAGAATCTTGATGAATGTGATGATTTGGTGAATACCCATAAGTGCAAAAATCCACCATAGAATTCCCATTACCAATGAAATTAGTACTATTACTAGTGTTATTAATATTTGTGGTCACAACTTTGTTGCTATTATTATTGTTCCATCCCATTAGCGCTTGTGCTGCAGCAGCCTTGTACACTATGCTTCCTTGATTGGACACTTGGTGATGGTGATAATGTTGGTATTGGCTCTTGTACAACCTCAGCTCCTCACAAACCCTCCGATAATCCCCGAACGGGCCGAGCACCGGGTCCTTTTGGCGGCCCAGGGCTTCCCAGATGAGCGAGTCGACCGCCACCTTCCTGTCCTCCTCCCGTAGGCTCGTGATGATCTTCGTGACGTTGCTGACGCCAAAGACCTTGTGCACGGCTTGGAACTCCCGGGTCCGCTCCACTGGGAAGAAGGGCGCCAGCGTGCACTTCTCGGTGCACTTCTTGCGTTGGTGCTTGCATGATGCGCAGGCAGACGTGCTGTTGGCCCGTTGCATCTCAATCTGTAGCCTTGACATGAATTCGGGAATGTGTGTGTATCTCTTTTGATAATTAATTAATAGGACTCCCCATCGAAACTTTGGAATATAAAAAGTGGATGGGAGACAATGAATATAACTAGTTTTATAAGGTTGGCATTTGATAAGAATGGAAAGATTGCCTACATTGATTGGATGATAAGCACATCAAGTTGAAAACTAGTTATCAAGAATGTGTTTTAATATATAGCATGGAAAGATAGTCACTAAAGCTAAACATCTTGATCGTAGATAAATAGTTTTGATTGAATTGTAGGTGGCTCACACGAAGAGTAAGTTAATAGGATTAAATTAATATCAAGATACATATTATGAATTATTTATTTCGCGAATAGTTATATTTAATTGTATTGGTACGTGTAATCACAAAAAAATATGATACACACATCATTCTCCACATTAGAGTCTAGATTTCTTATCCAATCTCCCGCCCACCAAGCCACACTTTCGTTCAAATTTCCTTGGATAGGGGTGTAAATGAGCCGAACCGGATGATGCGCGTCTGGTTCGAGCTTAGCTCGTTTAGATATTCGTGTGTTCGAGCTCAGCTCATGTGATACTCGATTATGTCGAGATCGAGCTTAAGCTCGAGTTCGACTCGTCTCGTATTCATTTAATTGGTGTTCGAGCACGAGCTCGGTGAAAGCTCGTAAGAGGCTCGAAAAAAATTCAAAATAAGCCTTGATACAAGCTCGAGCTCGAATCATTTAAGTGACATACATATTTTGTATGTATGTTTAGATGTCCAGAACTCGCTAACAAGCTCAAATTAATGTCAGGCTCGCGAGGCTGTTCGAGAACATGCTCGATTATCAACATATTCGTGAGCCCAATGTACGAGCTGAGCATCATAGAGTTCGAGCTCAGCTCATTTATAATCGAATCTTTTTTTTTTTTTTTTTGTTCAGGCCGAGCTCCAAATAACTATGTTCGTTTACAACACGAGTCACGTTTTTACTTTATTAGTATGTATTTAAAACTTCAAATGCATTAATTGTTTCTTCGATATTTTTTCGTTTACAACGTGAGTGCTTATTTAGAGTCTTCAAAAAAACTTCAATGAGCGTCATATATTTTTTGCATTAATTAATTACTATAAGACTAAAATCCTACACTCCCATTTCACATGAAATATAATCGAGATTTGAAATAAAACATGATAAATAGCACGTCATAACTCAACCCACTTTCGCACTTTCCATTTACTAAAACTTCTATAGACACACCAAATATATATACATCCAAACAATTAATTACAATAATTTGTCAAAACTATAAACCAAAAAATCTTAGCCTCCAAAATATAATTTGTCAACAATAAAGGGGCACGACTGCAAATTGAAGTAATTTCCTCAAAAAAGCTGCTGTTAAAAACGTTGGGAGCTTCAGTTACTTTGTCTGCTCATTTCTCCATGATTCCCAACGGTCTATTTTCCCACTTTACCTTATAAAATAACCGTTAAATTAAACCTCTCAACACTTAGCTCTTTTTTTTTTCAATCTCTCCAAAATGGCTCCAAAAATCTCCTCTCTCTTTCTCTTTCTCCTCTCAATCTCCCTCGCCGCCGTCGCCTTCGGCGACGGTGGGGCGAGGGAGCTGTGGTGCGTGGCGAAGAACAACGCCGACGACGCGGCGTTGCAGTCCGCCCTCGACTGGGCCTGCGGGGCCGGTGGGGCGGACTGCGGGCCCATCCAGAAGGGTGGGCCCTGCTACGACGCGGGCGACGTGGCTCGGACCGCGTCGTATGCGTTCAATGATTACTATGTAAAGAATCGCAACTCCGAAGACAGCTGCAGCTTTAGCAACACTGCCGCAGTCACTGATCTCAACCCAAGTAAGTACGTTTATTTTTGGGCAAATATTTATATTAGGCCGACCTAACGTAAATGTGCCTCTTTTTTTTAATGAAAAAGAAAATTATATTTGATTTTTTTTTAATTAATTCTTTAATCATTTTATTTATTTATTTCAGGCCACGGAAATTGCAAATTCCACTCTAGGTAATTAGAATAAGATGCTAGTACTTTATTTCAAGTCTATTTCATATCTATATATATATATATATATATATTTACAATATTAATTTGTGTTACATAAAATTGTTGGTTTGGATATTTGTAGCTCGAACGCGAGTAACGCTAACTTCAGTGGAGCGGGCATGGACGGGTCGAGTGCTTCCGACTTAAGCAGTAGTAGTTCAATTGCTCGATGCCAGTGGTCGGGTCGGGGTCCGTTTCTTGTGCTCTTTTTTGTAGTAGCGCGGCTCGTCCTTTAGGATGACGTGGACATAAGTTGGATGTACCCTTTTTCGAAAAAAAATCGAGCTTAGAGAGAAGGGAAATTGTAATTAGTTAGGTCGATGTATTTTGTTTCATTAGTAATTAAGTTTGGTTAGTGTGATTAGTGTGCATCACATTTCTCGATCGATAGGGCATGTGAAAACCAATATTCCAAGAGCAAATCCAAAAAAAAAACAAAAAGATACAATGTCGATCGAGAACTTTATTAAATTTGCATTATGGATTTGTCTTTCCACTTTTTCTTTAAGTACATTAAACTACGAATTTAATGATAATCAAGATTTATAATAATCAAGTCGAGTAAAACATGCTAAATAATGTTGCTTAATTATCCATCTTATACACATGAAAGTTACCTTGAATGAACTCTATTCTAACTCTCGACACCTAAACTAATAATAATAATAATAATAATAATAATAATAATAATAATAATAATAATAATCAATTGCCCAGATACATTTATAATCCATTGATTCCATAGATATTCCGGCGGAAATTCCGGCAAAATTTCAGCTCGAATATGAACACAGCTCTGCTGCAGAGACCACTGCTGTGCCAATTTCCGGCGAATTTCTTTACGGATTATGAAAATTTGATGCACAAATGCAGCTCTCTCAGCAAAAGAGCTTCTTTCTGCTGTCGATGCATCCAAAATGAGAAAAAATCAGAACCGCATCAGGTAAAATTGGCGGTTTATCTGCATTGAAAAGCATTATTTAGTTTCCGATTATTGTTAATCTTTCGCTGCTGGAATTTGGTTTGACTGTGGAAGACAATAAGTCCTGCGAAATTATCCTGTTTCTGCCCTAATTTTGGTATCAATCAGTATAGAAATGAGATTGCACACTTAGTTTTGCCTAATTTTGGCGTTTCTTTCTTAGTTTTGCCTAAATTCTCAATTCATCGTTTAACATTAGAAATATAGAATATGTTGAAGCACTATGGCAATGGAAAGAGTAGGAGAGTTGATAGCTTCAACAAAAATCACTATAAAAAAGACACAAAAGAAACCCTTCCTCCCCACTGGATAGATTTTTTTTGTTTTGTGTTTAAATTTTTAGCAGTTTAAGAATGTGAATGAAAGAATTGTATAAGCTAGAAATGTTGCAAGAATGTTATAATTGATTGTATAAAGTTCTTTGATGTGCTATTTGCTGTGAACTGAGATCGATTTCATTTAGCTGCCTGCAATCAGTAATGGAAATCGAGAAAAATCACCACATGATCTTCCACATTGTGTGTAACTCATCAGGGCTTCTCAGTTCTCACAACGGATCCTCAGTCTTGTCATGATATTGGGGATATATGGAGCTCGTTGGGCTTTTACGTGTTCAGCATTCACGTCCCGTTGAGTTTTGGCGGTCTCTCCGCTGCTGCCAAGATACTGCACCAACCTGCCCTCGATCCACAGACTGAGGTAAGCCTTATCCTGTTTCGTGATGCTGATAGTCGACTGCCAAAATGATATGTTTTTCACGGTGTTGGTGTTGGTTGCTTAATGATTGTGTGACCTAATCCGTTCGAGTATGCAAACGTTTCATTTCGTATTGAGTCGAATTCATTAAGCATAATCAAATGACTCGTGATGCTGAGAGTCGACTGCCAAAATGAACCGATTAGATTAAGATGCTGGTGTTGCTTAGTGATTGTGTGACCTAATCTGTTCGAGTATGCACACGTCTCATTTCGTATATGTACAATTGAATCTTAATTTGAACTGTATGCTTATGTTTGTGACTCATGCTTTCGACTTCAATGTCGTGTTGAACTTGTTTTAGCATAATCGAGTGGCTAGCTTGTTTTAGCATATACGATATTGATCTAGATCTTGATTTTTATCCAAGTGGCAAATGAACCTCTTTTCTCGTTGGAAATATGACGATGAGGATGCGTTTCCTTCTCCAGTTTCTCAAGATTTTGATAGACCTCGTTTGGTTCATTGCAGCACAGGCGTTCTTAATCCTCGCGATCCAAACCGTCGAGCTCAGCATTGCTCTGCTGAGCCTCAAGTTCCTCAGTAAGCCTCAGTATGATCTTCGAGATTTCTTTCGTGCCAACAGATCTTCAAAACGACGAAGCTGGCTGCTGGCCTCGGTGCTCGGGTTCGGAGTCCTTCTGTCAACGGTCTTCATCACTTCGTATCTCGCTGACAAATTGATCGGCCCGAAGGTATATCCATTCGAATTTTGATTCGTTAGAGACGACGAACTCTTCTGATTTTCTCGAGCCCGCAGGATGTGAACAACCCCATCATCAAGGAGATTCTCACCAGCGGCCCGGGTTCTGCAACCGCCTGCTTTCTCGCCTTCTGTGTCATCACCCCGTTGCTGGAAGAAGTCGTCTACAGAGGCTTCCTCGTGACGTCACTTGCCTCCACGACGAGCTGGCAGGTAACGGTTGCAGCCAGCTCCGTTGCTTTCAGCGCGTCCCACTTCTCCGGTGATAACTTCTTGCAGCTTCTCGTCATTGGATCCGTGCTCGGATGCTCGTATTGTTGGACGGGGAACTTGAGCGCACCGATTTCCATACATTCGTTGTACAATGCCCTCGTCTTGTATCTAACGTTTATATCATGAACGACGTTTCCAAACCTAGCTCGTATCCGTTTTTTGTCGATAACATGATCCGTTTCGGGTGTGTCGTTGCTGCCCTATTCGTCCCCGGATGACGTAGAAACCTCGAGACCTCCTTCCGTTCCCGAATAAGTGTTCTATTTTATGATTCTTTAAGAAAAGGGATGTCAAAATTCCATTTTACTCTTGTCTTTGGTGCAAATTCTTTAGTTATTCGATTTTTCGTTCAATGATTAAGGTGAAAAGAGTTTTTTTTTTTTTTTTTCCTTGAGAAGATATTACAATCATGATTTGGAAATTGGAATCCTAAATTCCTAGTGAACAGCCAAAATTATTTGGCTAAACATATAAGTTTGAAAAGAATAAAGAACCTCTTTCCCTTTTCCTTCTCTTTTTTGATTGGTTTGTTTGAAATTTAAATTTTTCAGAAGCTATTTGACTTGTGTGCCATATGATATGATTGGATAAAAGCATCACAACCGTTATGAGTTGTTATTAATTGCAATATCATTTAATAAATATTAAATAGTTGTAATAACCGACGTCGAATCAATATCACGTGCCTTTCGGTGGATTATTGAAACAAATACTATATTTTATTTTTTTTGAAGAAATCGCATTTCCTCGAGAACCAAAAAAAACCTTGAGAATAAAAAATACTCATAAAAATAGAGGGGAAAAAGATTAACAAAAGAAAATGATTTTTCTCACATCATACTATAAATGTAAAAATGTTTAAAATTACCTTTTTCACTAGTTTTATTATTTTTTCCATTAAATATTTTTATTTTAAACATGACATCAGCCTCATTCTTATCCCAATACACGTTTCCTCCGTGGAGGCTATGTGGTAGCATATGTAATTAAACTACTAATAAAGGCCCACTAATAAAAGTGATATTGATGTCGGTTGAAATATTAAAATATCTTAGCTTCTACTTGTAGCCAAAGTTTTGATACTATGTAATACCGACTATAATATGCAATTGTGCTATTAGAGTATTATTATTATTATTATTATTATAAGATAAGATACTACTATCAATATTATTAGTGATCTCTTATAATATTTTGATTTCCAACCATTGAGTACCGACTCGGCATACAGAAATATACGTGTACGAACGAGTTAGATATAAAATTAAACGAACAAAACAGATCACATGTAATAATACTTTTGTTTTTAAAGTACTGTGAAGACACGACGACAAGCATCGAAACTGATTTGATATAGTCTAGTAGAATTGCTAACAACATCAATACCCATAGCTATGGATCTACAATTTTGCATCATACTTTGGGATAGGGATTGGGATTGGGATAATAGTTATAGATGTGTCAAAATATTGAGAAAACAAAAAGATATTCTCCATTAACTTAAACCTAATTCTTCTAAAATATTTGTGAATATAGCAATGAGTCCAAGCCAAGTAAACCAATGAGAGAGAGCCCAACACACGTCTCATTCTAATCGAGTGGATTTGCAAATCCCACCGTTGGATCTCCGCCACGTGTCCCTCTGCGTTGGATCCCACGACTCTCTTCTCCTCCCCAAAATTCCTATAAAACTCTCTCTCTCTCCATTATTCAACTTCACAAATCACAAGCAACAATCAAAGCTCAAATTTTTCACATCTCTTTCTATATATTATAAAAGAGAAAAAAAAAAGAAAAAAAAAAACACACATTTTTAGGGAGAAAATGGGGAGCTTTGAGTGGAAAGTGAAGGCTCAAGCTATGAATGTGAAGGGATTTTTCAAGAAGGGTTTCAAATATGTTGAGCATTCTTGCAAGAAGGGATGGCGCAAGGTCAAGCATATTAGACACTAATTTCTTTGATTTTTTTTTTTTTTTTATGTTTCGAATTTGTTTTGATTTTGTTACTCCAATTGGAAATGTCATGGGTTGGTTTGTTTCACTTTTGATGGAAAAAAAGAAGAAGCTATTTTGTTTCTCTATATATTGTGGTTTTGGAGTCTAACTTTGTTGTACTTAAATTTGAGATAATTTGTTATATGATGGTATGTAATATATCTATTTAATCTAATGTTTCATGGCTTTGCTATAGGTTATCTATGTAAACAAAATTCAGTATTTGTTTGTCACGGTTTGGATATTTTTGTGTGGATAGAGAACTTTTATTACATGTTGTAGCTATGGACATTGATGAATGGAATTTAATGTTTGAATGGATTAAATATCTCGATTTAAGAGGAAGTGAGGAAATTCGCTTTACATGTAATTTTGAAAAAAAATATTTTAGAATTACAAGCAACTGTAATTAGCTCAAGATTTAATATGTTTTTCTATATATCTCCGAAAACAAGTGCTAAAAGATTGACTTTTTTTAAAGTTTTGTGATTTTGATACGATCCATGGATGTCGGTTGCATCACTTACTACTATAATGAATTTTAACTTTTAAACGAAAAGGTAATTAATTAGATATTTGGGATACGCAAATTAGCAATGATCATAATTTTATTTCAAATTATGAAATTTGATTTAACGAGTTTGAGAGATATATTTTGGGTTATAGCACCTAATATTTAAACAAAGCCACGCGAAGTGTTTTGTTGAGTTGAGACCCCATCAATTATGATTAGTTGAATTTTTTAATGCCAATATTGAAGTTTGGTAACGGTTTTCATAAATAATTAATGGTAGAAGACTAAACTAGCAATGTTCAAACTTGAAAAGCAACATTTTTACGTGGAGTGAGCTGTGAGCAAAAGGAAGCAAATTAGCATCGTGTGTAAATTAAAATTTACTACGTATATAACTTTTCAAAAGAAGAAGGCTTGTAAATAATATGGTAGCAGTTGTAAATATACTTGTTATTCATTTATTTAGTTCAAAATTGAAGAATTTATACGTATTTAACGTCATTGATAGTAATATTAATATTGCTGAAGTATAATGAAAGTTCCAATAATTAAGTGATTATCTAGAATCTAGATATTGTAGATGACACTAGAAAGAAGAAATTATATAAATTGTCGGATTGCATGAAACCAAGTTGTAATTAACATTAGAATGGTATAAAAAGTAGAGACAAATTATATAATTGTTGAGAACAATGTTTTCTTTTAGTGAAAAAAGTGAGATGTAATTTGATTGGAAAAATCTAGACAATTAGGTAGTGTTTTTTGATACAATAATTAAATATTATGCATTTAGCACTCTTCATTGATCCGATTTTAAGAAGAAAAAAAATGTACTAATTAAATTCTTATGATCGACTACAATTAGTGATCAACTACAGATTCTATTAGAATTAGAAGTCTATTTTTCTTAGGATTACGATTATCTCGCTTTATATATACATATTTTTTTAATTAATTAAGTTTTCATAAGGAAGCAGCAGTTCTTCGAAATCAAAATTGAAAACTCTCTTCTCCGTTGAAATTTTTCCGACAAATAACATTCTATGCATCCAAAAAAGAGGTCGAACGGCAACGTAGTGATCGACGTCGCCGACGATGGTGATAGGTCTCGTTGCAGAATTTGCCAAGAATACTCGGAAATAATCTCTCCGTTTATCGAATTAGGTTGTGAATGCGAAGGAGAAGATGCTTTCATACATCACAATTGCGCTAAGAAATGGTTCTCTCGTAAGGGAGACAAGTAGGTTTTTCTTTTTCCCAAATCATATCATGATTAATTTTATTATGAATGCAACATTAATATATATATACTCTTTCTGTTCCACGAGAGTTTGCCTCGTACATCATGGTCGTGTCTAGGTTTGATCTTGAAACTCGCTACAGTACAATTTGGTTTCATTTTACAATCATTAACTAGGATTCGTCACTAACCCATGTTATGTATCATATTGATTTTTTATATTTAAATTATATTTTTATTTAAAAATAATTATTATAGGTTGATTTTTCCTAAATTAATTAGAGTATATACTTTTTTTTGTGATGTTTTTGTAATATATGTGAATTATGATTTGTCATATGGGTGTATAAAATTAGGACATTTGTGTGGAACTAAGGAAAATAAGCGAACATGGACAGAGGGAAAATATAATTTTAATTTCCAACTATAGGAGCATATATGTCATATATATCAGTTATATCATGTTTAATTTATTCTGGATGCATGCAACATTACTAATTAACCCCAATTTTGAAATTGTGATCATCTCTAATTCTCTACTCTTGTTCTTGTGTGCCAGTTTATGTGAAATTTGTGGGAAGGTGGCAAAAAACATGATCAGATTCATCAACAACAACAACGACGACTACAACGACAATCGTCGGCTATATATTCTATTTATGAGTTTACTTATTTGTTGCTTTATTGTTGGATGGATATGGTTTGTTTTTTATGATTGTTAGATGTCCGTGTTTTAATGGTAAGTATGATAGGTGTGATGCATAATGACAAATAGGATCTTGTATGTTTATTTTTAATTGTATTTATTTATGAAAATGTCAGGATACTTATAGCTAATAAATAGTCCCACAAACCTGAACGAAATTAACTATGTATTTGTTGTGGAATGATACTTATAGTTAATTATTATTTTTAAGTTGTGTTTCTTGGCTTCTGGTATTACAACGTCGACTTTTTATAGGCATAACTTGGAACAACTTAGACTTTTGCAAAGGATCAGTTGCTTTCAAAATCTAAACAATAGAATTAGATTTGTTCAAAATTATTCTTTTTATATAAAAAAAAATCGATAACACATTATTTGAGTTGCTATTGTTTCAAGATGTTATTTGAGTTGTTTAATCGTTTTCTCTTTAATTGTTTGTTCTTAGAATCCATCTATCGAGTATTAATTATATTGAGTATAAAATACTTTTAAATTGGAGCCATCATACATCATATAATAATGTGCGTTGCAAATATAAAACCGTGATATGATTTCTTAATTATAAATTAATTCATTATAATCGTTTGGCAAATACTAACATTCAATGACTATCAAATACATATGGAAAACAACGGGGTAATTTCACAAATTGTTACTAAACTATGATATTTGTTTCAAATTAGTTACTAAATTTTTATTTGTATGAAAATGATCACTAAACCTTTAGTAATTATTATTATTCATTGGAGAGAAAATAATGAAGAAGAAAGGCGACAAAGAAGCAAAAAATAGTGAAAAAATTAAAAGGATGAATGTTTTCTTTTTCCTCTTTTTTCTCATGATAATTTTGCAACCAAAGAGAACTCAACTTTATTATATATCATGACCCTTCAACTTGTTTTCTCTCATCTTTATAACCTGAAATATTTGTCCATTCTTTGTGGTTATTTTACATTAATTCTTTAATCTCCATCGAAGAAGATAATGGTGGGATTACTACACTTGGTCAACACATATTCTTTAATCTGACTATTCCTTTCAAAAACAGACGGTGCTTTCTTCCCATTTTCCTTTGTTGTTTCGGTGGGAAGCTTTTACAATTTACTTTAAATAAATTAAAGTAAATGAGGTTGTTTTTGGTCAACACAGATTCTTTAATATGATAGTATTTTAATAAATTAAATTAAATGAGGTTGTTTTTGTGGTATTTTATTATCAAGTGGAATAAAAACTATCACAAAAATTGAATAAAAAACTGAAATGATACATTATTATAAATTTAGTACTCATTTTAATACAAATTAAAGTTTGGTAACCAATTTGATACAATTATCATAATTTAGTAACAATTTAAGAAATTAATCCGGCAAACAACAGTAGTAGTTTTAGTAACATTGCAAGCACATTGATTGGATTATTTAGATCCAGTGAAGTAGAAGTAATTCTATTAAATTGAAGAATATATTACTAATTAAATATCGGAAAGAAGAAAATTGAAACAATATTAGAATTTATACATTATATCGGATATATTCTATCTTTTTTATTTCAATGGATATATTTTGTCCTCTTTATTTTTATACATTTACTCAAATAATATTACAATATTTGGACTACGATTAGTGATCAACTACGGATTCTATTAGAATTAGAAGTCTATTTTTCTTAGGATTACGATTATCTCGCTTTATATATACATATGTTTTAATTAAGTTTTCATAAGGAAGCAGCAGTTCTTCGAAATCAAAATTGAAAGCTCTCTTCTCCGTTGCAATTTTTCCGACAAATAATATATTCGATGAATCCAAAAAAGAGGTCGAACGACGACGTAGTGATCGACGTCGACGACGATGGTGATAGGTCTCATTGCAGAATTTGCCAAGAATACTCGGAAATAATCTCTCCGTTTATCGAATTAGGCTGCGAATGCAAAGGAGGAGTTGCTTTCATACATCACAATTGCGCTAAGAAATGGTTCTCTCTTAAGGGAGACAAGTAGGTTTTTCTTTTTCATACATTCCAAATCATATCATGATTAATTTTATTATGAATGCAACATTAATATATATACTATTTCTGTTCCATGAGAGTTTAGCTCGTACATCATGATCGTGTCTAGTTCATTTTACAATCATTAACTAGGATTCGTCACTAACACATGTTATGTATTATATTGATTTTTTATATTTAAATTACATTTTTATTCAAAAATAATTATTATAAGTTGATTATTCCTAAAAATTACATTTTTTGATCCATTCCTAAGTTGTCATATATATATATATATATATATATATATTATATCATGTTTAATTTATTCTGGATGCAACATTACTAATTAACCACAATTCTAAAACTATGATCGATCTCTAATTCTCTACTCTTGTTCTTGTAGCTAGTTTATGTGAAATTTGTGGGAAGACGGCAAAAAACTTGATCAGATTCATCAACAACAACAACAACAATGCCATTCTTCAAAACAACGACGATCATGAGCTAGATATTTTTGCTCGTCGGCTACGTATTGTAATTATGTGTTTATGTGTGTGTAGCATTATTGGTGGATTGATAAAGGGTGTTATTTGTAATTGTTAGGTCACCGTATTTCAATGGTAAGTATGATAAGTGTAATGCATAATGACAAATATTGTCATAACTAGGAGAGGATCTTGTATGTTTATTTTTAATTGTATTTATTTATGAAAATGTCAGGATACTTATAGTTAATAAATAGTCCTACAGGCCTGAACCAAATTAACTCTATATTTGTTGTGGATTATTTAATGATTTTTTTAAGTTGTGTTTCTGGTATTACAACTTAAGACTTTTTATAGGCATAACTTGGAACATCTTCGATGCGTGTTAAGAATCATAACTTGGAACAACTTATAGACTTTTGCAAAGGAGTTGCTTTCATAATCTAAACAATAGAATTAGATTTGTTCAAAATTATTCTTTTCATATAAATTAAAAAAAAAAACCCCTTCGATAACACATTATTTGAGTTGCTATTGTTTGAAGATGTTATTTGAGTTGTTTAACCGTTTTCTCTTTGATTGTTTGTTCTTAGAAGGGAAAACTGCAAATTAAATCATGAACTTTACCTTAATTTGCAATTACAACATGATTTTTGGATCTTTGCAATTAAATACACAATCTTTTAATTTTTTTGCAATTACAACATGGGTGTTTTTTCCGGCGAACGAAAAATCGAGTCAGCACCCACATCCCCAACGAGCAACCCCGCTCCGGTCTCGCCCGCCAGGTCCTTGTCGGATATATTCGGTGCTGACTCGATTTTCTATTCGTCGGAAAAAAACACCCATGTTGTAATTGCAAAAAATTGAAAATTCGTGTATTTAATTGCAAAAATCCAAAAGTCATATTGTAATTGCAAATTGGATTAAAGTTCATGATTTAATTTGCAGTTTTCCTTCTTAGAATCCATATATTGAGTATTATTTTGAGTATAAAATACTTTTAAATTGGAGCCATCATACATCATATAATAATGACTATTAAAATTGAAATGTGGAGCCTGTTGGGCTCAATTAATATGCGCGGCAAACAACTGGGCTCGATTGCTAGGCCAGATAACATAAAACCGTGAGGTAGTTTTTGGTCGACACATATTCTTTAATATGATAATTTTAATAAATTAATTCAAATGAGGTTGTTTTTGTGGTATTTTATTATCAAGTGGAATAAAAACTATCACAAAAATTGAATAAAAAACTGAAACGATACATAATTATAGATTTAGTACTCATTTTAATACAAATTAAAGTTTGGTAACCAATTTGATACAATTATCATAGTTTAGTAACAATTTAAGAAATTAATCCGGCAAACAACAGCAGTAGTTTTAGTAACATTGCAAGCACATTTAACTAGTTGTCACAACACAAATGAATCACAAACATAATCAACAGCAAACTACACATCTGATCTGAACTTCATAGTAAATCTTTTCAAAGGATTGCAATGTATTTACAATGAACAGATATAACCATATTCTTCGACGTACATAACAACGATAAAAACTGCGTTCTAACCTATACAGTGTCATACCATTGTTTTCTTCATAATCATCGCCGCCACCACAGACGCAGACGTTACAAGCTAGTTCCACGCAGCAGTATCGTCTGTCTACTCATCAGCCCGATAGAATTGCAGCAATTTCAGCGGAGCTACAGTTTCCTGGCATACAAGGAATCAAATTCTATTTGTTAGAATCAAATGCAATGTGGTGAGTACAGACGAAGTAGCCTCGACTAAGATCACACGAGCTTCACCTGATATATTTCATCAGACTGCTGAGGGAAAGCAAAACCCAAGGAGCAGTTATCCAGCATTTCCGGGCTCTTTATCCAGGCTTTACGAGCATCACACAGTTTGATCTTATAGTGGAATATCTAGAACAAAAACAGAACAAACATTAGTAAAACGGATGCAACGAATTTGAAGAAGTAATATCAATAAAGAAGTAATTGAACCTCAGAAAGCGGGACAGTTGGTTTCTCGAGCTCATCCCCGTCAATTATTATACCAGTGCCTTGGCATTCGGAACAGAATGCCGAGCAAATTTTCTTGTCCTGCATCTCGGGCTTCTTCCCCTTCTTTCCTTTAACCTTTTTCCTGGATCTCGGTTTTACCTTGGGCTCCTCTGACTGCTTAGTAGCAGAAACAACCTCAAACAGCAGTATCCAGTGAATGAGACAGGATATGTGAAATAGATGGAATGCCTGTATAATAACGGAGACAAAGATGATAAAATATTAGACTGGAGAAATGTCGAGGAAAGACGCTGTAATGTCTGAAATAAAGTTCAGATGAAGTCCGACCCCAGTAAAATTTCTACTACTGCAGACAAGCTTTCCAGTCTTCCTGTTTAACAGAGCAGCAACGTCTTTGTTCGGGAGCATCTTCTGTTGGCAAATATCGCAAGTCCTCTCAGAGGCGATACGGTGTTGGTTTCTTATTTGTTTCCTCATGGACTTGCTCGAAAGAATCCGAGAATGTACCAACTGATCGTCGTTTCCAGAGAACAGCGCTTTCGATTTCGAACTGTTTGAAGATTGAGACTCTTCCCCAGAAGAATCATCTTGATTTCTCAAGGCCTCACTTATATCCTCTGGGTCAGAAAACGACTTCCTCTTCTTGCCTCTTGAAGAGCTGGTATCCTCAGCTTCTGAATGAGGACTTGATGGAAGCAAATATCTGAAACCATCGAGTAGCCCCTTTCGTCCCAAGTTATAGTTGTAAGAAAAGGTAACAATAGCAAAGTCATGCTCAGGTGTTTCATCAACATCCTCAGTGGCGAAATCCCCATTCCCTAGCCATTCACACCATACTCTACGAATCTCAGTCGAGACCCCATCCTTCTCGCTAAACCTGGCACCAATTTTTCCAACTCCGATACGCCTCACCACCAAATCAGAAACCTCGTCTTTCTGTAGAACACCTGGAATAACTAGCACCTGACCAGTTTCATCACCATCCAGGGTAGAACTACTGGGATTCTCATCGCAATCGGCATTATCCTCACTCTCCAATGAACTCTGTGCACTAGCACCTGGTCCAACATTTCCACTATATTCAACCACAGCGAGGCTGTCTGCAACAACGTTACGGATATCTAGCAGCTTCTTTTGCCCGCAGTCTGGAGCAGGTAAGCTTTTACTTTTCTCCTCGACACAATCATGGAAGAAAAACACGCCATCATTGAACGGCCATGGATTTGGCTTGAGCAGCGTAACCTGTGCCGTGGCTAGTCTTTCAGTGTGAAAGTGGCCCTTCAAGTGATCAAACAAGCTTGAATCACCATAGCAAGGTGCAAGACACATTGTACAGAAAAAGATCAACTTCTTCCCCTCTTCCCTAAGCTCGACATACGGATGCCCCTGCGCTCGCACGTTACGGAGAGTTGTCCTCAACAATTGCTCTTTCAAATTACCAATGCTCGATTTCGGAAAACCTAACTCCATCCTCCCCACCAATCAAATTCTTCAAGAAAAGTAAGCTATATCTAATGAAGACCTAAATCCTAAATTTCAACACCCAGCAGATCAATTTCACACAAATTCCCCAAACCGCTACTTCAATTGAGACAGCAGAATCGTCAAAAACCAGAAAAACATTTATCTCTATCCCAATTTATAACGCAATACGCTTGAAGAATAAGAAATTCACCGAGATTACACCACAATAGTCCAAAATCCAGCTCCAATCAAACTAATTTTAAACGGAAAGATAACGAAACCCTAGCTTCGAACTTAGAAAGACCTGAACTTACAACTTCGAGGCACCGTAGGTATTATAAAAGTTTTCACGGAACGTCTCGCTATTCGTTTTCCGGCGACCATTCCTCCTCCGATAGCGTAGCAACAGACCATCAGAATGCTCGAATCCTCCACAGCGATAATTTCCATTTCCTCCAAAAATTGGGCAAAAACAGCACCGCGAAAAACGACGGAGTAAGGGTGAAATTCCGCACAGGCTAACGCGATTAGAGACGCATACAGTGGCTGATTTTGAGTGTATCCGCAGAAATCGATTGTTTCTGTAGAGAGAGAAAGCTGAAGAAAATGAGATGAGAGAGAGGGAGAGAAGAGTCTGGAGGGAGAGCGAAATTGAAACGAAAACTACTTTATTTTGGGGGTTAACGGAAATTGACATGTGCCCTAACTAAATATCCGGGTAAAGATCGTGTGTGTCGCGCATCACGGAAGAAATGCGGGTGGGATGATCCTGTTCGTTGATCCGAGGATCGCGGTGGGCTGAGATTGTTGAAGGGTCGTTGTTGACTTGGTAGTGGTGTGGCGTTCCGTAGGTGATTATTGCGGTGGAAGGGAAGATTCGAGTTTGGGGGAATCTTTGGAGCCAAAAATAATTACTATATTTAGAGCAACTTTAAAAAAAAAAGTAGATAAAAATAAAATAAAGAAATAAAAGAGTTTGTCGTTTGCAAGTTTTTGTTATTGATGAGTTTTGTGATCAATAGTAAATTGAAATGCATTATTATTCGATTTAATTTGAGACTTTTGAAGATCTTTTAGATGGACGAGACCATTGACATATATAATCAAACTTCGAATTCGGTATCTTTCTTTAATGGCTTTGAACTTCAAAAATCTGGCATTAAATTATTTCGAAGTGAATAAAGGTTGAGTTATACTTTGTCGTCTTCCATTTCTAGATATTGATAAGACAGGTAATTATTGTTTTTGGTGCGTAACAAGCAAACTTATACTCGTATGCAATAGTATATATATGTAAACAAAATACTTTTTGGATTAAAAAATGTATAGCAATCTTTAAATTAAGAAAATTAAACTACTAGCTTTGATTTCACGTGAAGATTGAGACGTGCAAGAGCACCTATTTCTTTCTTGTGAATAAAATCAATAATTTTAAATGCAAGTTAACGATCGCCCTATTTCTCCTATGCAACAAAATAATAGTGCAAATAGTCTTGTATGTGTTTAAACGGTTCATGTTGGTGACGTTTGAACTCATCTTCTTGGGTTACAAAATTTACTTGACATTAGGCGACTTCACTTCATTGAGTAAATTACGTTATTTAATTAATCACTTAGCAGAAATTTTAATTAATTAATATTTTTGGGCCTTAATTAAATTTTAAATCCAACTTCATGAAATTCCTTTTAGGCTTAACTGAATTTCAATAACATAATTACTTGACAATTGGCCCAAGCCAATTGTGTTTATCTTAATTAAAATCTCTCTTGGGCTGAGTTAATCCGACCCAACTTAATTTATTTATATAATAGTTTGTACTTATTTAATTGAATAGCTAATATCAATGATTTCATTTAGTATTCCCTTATTAGTTATTATTACCTTAGATAAGGTCAACTAACTTATGTGAATAGTCTCAAATCATATATTGAAATTGAGTCTATCTTTTGGTGGTTTGTATAGTAGTACGTAGTAACTACAAGTTTACTTGATTAATATTTAAGATGCAAATTCCCAAATCTTTAAGGAATTACCGTAAAATTAGTATTAAGTTTTACGGACTATTACAGAAACAAACATCTAAAAATGGCTAAGAAAAGAGACTACTATAAAAGAACACAAATACTTACGTTAAGCCGACCTAATGATTAGCCTCATGCCTCCATGAAGGAGATAATGTTCTTACCCATTAGGCAAGAAGTTGTTTTGGTGTTGGACGTAACGGTTAGGCCAACCTAACGAAAATATTGCTATAAAAAATATATCACTACATAAATAAGGCCCAACAGAGCAAATGCCATATAAAAAATAATATTTCCACAACGCTCATCAATCGCGGGCATAGTTTCCCTCGCGTTGTTGTTGTTCTTGAGAATGACGGGCATAGTTTCCCTCGCGTTGTTGT
>JAYJMF010000031.1:2486127-2496327 GCA_036873715.1 Salvia sclarea | reverse complement strand
ATTGAAAGGCTATTTGAAATATAATTGGACCTTTGATTTCATATGTACATGCATTGTACAATAATTAAGTGAAAATTTGAAAATTGTTTGAAAATTAATTATTTCACTATAAATTAATAATTATTAATTTATAGATTAATTAATAACTCTTGTAATTAATAAATTTTGGTGGTTCCAAGGGTATTAATTTATAGAGTTTATACTGTACAAGAGTAATGCATGTCCCAATATCAAAAGTGATTGATTTGGATAGTTTGATTATGAGAATATCTTTCATCAAAGAATTATCTGAGAATATCTAACTACTTAAAGAATTTAGATATATTTGTGTGACATTCTCAATTACATAGATGAGATGTAGGGTTGATAAATATTATGATGTATATTAAGGGGTGAAATGATGATTCCTACATCCATTTTATACCTTTGTTGAGTATGGCTTTTTCTTAAAGATCGTCATTCTATTTGGAATTGCAATTCCTTCTAAATAATAAATAGCTATTCTCATTCATTTCCTACCTGGCATTCTCCTTCCTCATCCCATAACTATTCCTAATTCTCTTAATTTATATTTATATAAAATTATCCACATTATTTTACAGCTTAATTATATAATCATCTAAAATATGATATGTTATATATATAAAGAATAATATACTGTACTTTTAAGACTTGAAATAGAGAATTAAACTAATTAAGAAACATAAACACAATGCAGACGCAAAACACTCACAAAAGCCAAAACACATACACTCATACACATACATTTCACACACACACACAATGAAGAGAGAATAATGCAAAATAATACTCCTTCCACATCTTATATATAGTTATTTCAAACATATGGATTAAATCAATCAAGAAATCATTAATTCAATTTTTATGAATGTAAATTATATTAGTACAAAATCGCTCTTCTATCCGTCGTGGCATATTCATTTCTTACGTGGCATTGCCAAGTAAACATGAGAGTTTATTATACCTCTTCATCCCATATACATTGGCATGTTTTTCTTTTTGGGATGTCCCAAAGATATTGACATGTTTCCTTTTTTGAAAACTTTTATCATACACAACTTTAAATAATATTATATTTCATCCCATATACACTGCCTCGTTCCACTTGTATTGGCCTACTTTCTATTTTAGATAGAATTCAAATTACAATTTGTTGGTCACAACCAAATATGTTTGGTGTAAATGGGAGGGGGCAAAAGTACATGTGACAAAATTTTTGCCCCTTTCTTGCCTATGTTATCAGCCTAAGCTAGATATGGTGCATGTTACCGGTCTTAAGTCAAAATGACATACTCCCTCCGTCCCGCCGAAGTTGTTATGTTTTACTTTTTGGCCCGTCCCAACAAAGTTGTTACGTTTCTTTTTTAAAACACCTTTATCACTCGCACAATTTTAAATAATATTATATTTCTATCATCACTTTATACTACTTTTCAACTCTTCTAAAACCCCGTCCCCAAAAGAAACGTATCAACTTCACTGGGATGGAGGGAATAATTAATTAGACAAGTTAGAATTTATCCAATAATAAAATGATGCACGAATCTTTTCTACTACTGCGTATTATTATTGTTTTGTAGATTTTATGAACTTTACACCATTTATGATTTTTGGTACGGCTTCATCTTCCTATCTGGCAACATAAATACCAAATAGTTTTGTGCCACCCCATTGGTTGCCAAAAACCTCGATACAATCGATATATCTTAAGATATTCTTGTAGACTCATAAACACTCTGACTTGTAGGGATGGCAACGGGTCGGACCCGGGTCGGGTTCAGATTTAGATCTGAAAATTTTAGTTTTGATCCAAATCCGGCCCAGATCTGTTGGATCCAAAAAATTGAGATACATGTTCAGACCAATGAGATCCGCAGATTCATGTAATTGAATCTAAAAAATAAATTCTATATAACTATAATATTGAAATTAGGGTTAAATAGATTAAATTAATTATAATGAAAATAAATTTAATATATACATATATTATATATATATATATATATTAATTATATATTATATATATGATTATAAAAAATAATATTATTTAAAATATGAGAAATAAAATCTTTTTCCCTTTTCTAAAAAAAAATAAAAAAATTATTTAAAATATGAATCCACGGGCCATATCTGGAATGGATCTAGGATGGATCTACTAAAATCTAGATCTGGATTAGTGAATTTTGTTAGTAGTCCAGATCCGATCTACATCCGTCGGGTCCAAAATTTTGATGGTCCAGATCCTAAAAAACAGATCTCTGAATCCTCGGATTCGGACTGGGTCTCGGGTTCACTGTCATCCCTACTGACTTCAGCATCTGTTTGAACTAAATAAAAAATTACAAAATACATTTCCCATCAGCAACGTAAGTTAATATTTTTTGGGAGTTTATATATGAGTTTCGTGCACAAAAATAATCTCATAATGCTTTATATTTGCAACAATTGATGCCATGGAGGCCGAACCCAAGTCACAAAGTCGAGGCATCCAAAGATTTTCCTTCACAAAATATTAAAAACAAATTATTAGAAATTTCTTTTAACTTTAGTAGGATAACTCTCTAACTAGCACCAACTACACGTATAGTACTATAGATCAAATAAACTAATCTCTAGAAAATCAATTGAATAGTATACAACAAAAGAAAGTACTATTTTGATGATTGTACATTGGTTTAAAATTTGTGAAACATATATATTCTGCATATCCACAAAAGGGGCCACAAAAGTTAGTAAAGTCCTTTACATATTAATGTCGACTCAATCTAGACATATTTGTTAGTGATGTGTTTTTGCATTCAAAATAAATCAAACATTTTGTATAAGTAAGAGTGGGCAACTCACGTGTGTTGATACTTGATAGCATCTATTATCAATGGAATTCCAATACCCAAGTTGCAAATTGTGGGTCCCACTCCTTCATAATATTAGCTTTGGATCTCATTAATTTAGATGTTGCTAAATTAATTTTTCTACAAAAGTATTGATTGATTTGAAAATTTGATTGAATAAGTACTACTCAAATGTGATCTCTCAAACTTAGGGACGAGAACATATCGTGTTTTCGAGAGTATATGTATTTACCAAATTCTAATTAGATGGATTTCAATAGGTAGAAAACGAGTTTGGGATGGGTACGAGTCGTGGATCTAATATTTGTGACGATTTTGGTAAGGTTTGGGAAATTAGTCATGTGTATTAGCTACCTGAATCAATTTACATAAAATGAGTATTATCTATTTTTAAAAAAATATATAAATACTTATATGTTGAGATTAATTAAGCTCGTGATATAGTCACAAAGGATATATAAAAATATTAGCAAAAGATACGAGAAGTAATATCTAGTATTTTATAGTTTTCCAATTTTTCATTAGAACGGAAAATCATTTATTGTAACAATTGGGATTTGATTTAGATATTTTCAATATGCAGATGTGTCGGATGAGTAGTTAGCGGATATTACTCGACGGGTTTGGGTCGGAAATTGGTAAATAAACTAGTATGTGTGACGAATTTGGAAAATGTTTAATGAGTTTGGGACGAATATGGTGCTATAAAAATTTTAAATAGGTATGAATTTTGAAAATACATAATGAGTGGGTATCCGACTCATTTTCATTACCACTCAAACCTATTGGACTGGTCATTTTATTTTGTGTTAAAAAATTTAGTTTATTTTCAATGAAGTATCTGGAAAAATAATTGAACAATTTTGATGGTTATAGTTTGATTGGTGGTCTTGGACTCTTGTTACATCCAAAACCAATAGGAACAATGATGTCATTAATGTTGGCTTATTTTTATTAACAATTAAGTCTCTTTGGATATTTTTCCCATCACGGCTATATTTTTCAATATTACGAGTTAAGACCATCATGTTTTGATCTTTTTATAACTTGGTTTTCTTCCATTTTCAAGGCTTCGCAAGAACTTATTTAATTTCTTCAAATTATGGATTTATAAATTGATAATCTTAGGGTCATGAAATTATATATTAAAAACTGAATTTGTCATAGATGCACAATAATAGCTATAATATATTAAAATAAATAAAAGACAATTAGAACTAAAATTAGATAAAAAAATAAAATATAAATTATAAATTATGTAAAAAGTAGAATATAAATCTTGAGTAATATCAATTTACGAACTATTGAGATATATCATAACAAAAATATCGTAGAAATAATATCGCGCGATGTAGAAGTTGACAATTTTTTGTTGAAGTTATTTTTTTAGAAGAATTTTACAACTTTTTATTGGTTTAAAATTCTTACACATTGGCGTCGTATTCATATTTGCAATAGTTGGGAAAAATAATAATAACATCGCTTATATTTATGTATTGGTTCTCAAATAAAATTTTATTTTAGTCATCTTTATTAAAATGGAGTAATATTTTTGAACAGATTCAAATCTGGCTCGAAGAAAATTACTAGTATTTTAGAGTTTATAAATCGAATATTAATTTGTTGAGGTTTTGTAGGTGTAACAAAATAGTGTTGTGCTCAAATTAACATGAGTAAATCAATTTCCTCGAAATGTGATGGGCATTATTGAATAAACATTAAATACCCAATATTATTTGGATAATGACATTGCAACCATCTATATATATCTTGGATCCAACAGCCTCAAGTTTTTGAAGTAATAAATGTTAATTAAGTGGGCCATGGGACCAGAAAACATGAAATACAGATGAATTCTGTTAAATTTCTATCTCATGCAGGGGTGGGCGCGGTTTGGTTTGATTCGGTTTGGCATCAAAATCAAATCAAACCATAAAATACGATTTTGTAATTTTAGTAAACCAAACCAAACCAAACCAAACTGAATGATTACCTAAATCAAACCAAATCAAACTGTATTAATACAGTTCGGTGCGGTTTGATTTGCGGTTTACACATCTTTTAAATTTCCTCAATAATAATACAAAAAAATAAATAAGTAACGACATTCAAAAATAAAAAGGCATGATACCATTTAAAATAAGTTAAACTAACAAAAGTTGGAAGACATATCATTCGAATATATAAATTAAATGAGTTAAAGTGTATCTGATAATAATATAATATCACTATCATATTAAAAATTCAAAAAGTAGTAAAGCCGTTTCATGTCTTCAAATTTCTTTTTTAATTCTTTGTTTTTTGTTTTTGCGTAAGTGTGATGATATAATATTAACATTATATTATATTCTTTAAAAATCTAAAAGAATAATATATATTTAAAAGAATAATAATGATAAATGTAACAATAATAATAATTTATTAATTATTTTAATTGTAATACGGTTTACGGTTTGGTTTGGTTTTTAATTGTTAGAAAACCAAACCTAAACCGTAAACCATAATTTTTAAAAATGTCGAGTTTAGGAAGGGTATTAAAAATCACCGGTATATAAGATGAAAAAAGTCTGATCTGAAGGTACTCTTCAGAAGGGAAATTCAGGTAATTTAAACCAAACCATAATTTTCGAACCGTAAACCAAATCAAACCGTATAAATACGGTTTGGTCCGATTTGATTTACGGTTTAAACCAAATTGTGCGCAACCCTAATGTTGATAATAAAGTTGCAATAAAATGTGAGTTGGAATATGATATGTATATGTTCTCAAATCTTGATGTTTTCTGTATGTATCACTCAATGTTTCATCTTCTGACACTATAACAAGTATTTTTATTAGCTTTATAAATTATCATAAATTTATAAGAAATCATGAAAAATCATGAATTTTATTTCCTTTTTTCTCTCTCTAATTTTCTTTATTCAAAAAAATCGTGCAATCTAATTAATGATACAATACTTAATGAGACAACTATTAAAATAACCGTTTCAAGATAGTCAAAATAAAAATTGGCTTGTAAATATAAAAAAATAAAAAATAGCATCCATATTCACGAATTTGCACAAATCAACCAGTCTTTCCGAAAATGTTTTCATTTTATATGTTCTAAAATAATTTTTTCTAACATTTTCCACAAAATGTATCGCATCACAAAATTTGGTGACGTGATAAGTAACATTGTCGGATTCTTGGGGGTGGACAAAAAAAGTACACCTCAATTAATCTATAATTCACCTAAGAATCCGACAAGGTAACTCATCACTCATGTCATCAGATTTTGTGAGACTTGAAATTTTGTATAAAAGCCTTAAAGACGAAGTTCTATTTTTAGAAAGGTAAATATCAATTTAAATCCTGAACTATATCTTTTTTATCAAAAATATCCTGAACTTTAATAAATAATTTTTTAAACCCTAAACTATCAACTTTCTATCAAAAATATTCTATCTTCTTTTACCGGTCACCGGAATTCTTACGTGGCTCGCCGGACGACACAATATGTAATTTTAATTATTAATATTAAATGACATGACACATAAAATAAATAAAAGATAAAAAAAAAATCACAAAACATCACCTTCCATACCCATCCCCACCCCACCACCACAGCACCAAATTAATAATCTCTAGTTCACCTCAATTAATCTATAGTTCAAGGTTTAAGTTGAGGGTATGTTTGCTCAAATTTCCGTCAAGTGTCTTTATAAGACATCAAATAATCTCTAGAAATGCATCGTGAGAAATAGCTAACCGACATGAGTGCAGCAGCAGCAAGAAGTTTAGCTGATTAGGTAAATACGGCAGTAGTTTAAATTCTGTGCATGTATATAAGATGATATCTCTCATTTGAATATTTTCAGCAAACAAGCCTCACGTCTAAGTTTATTTAACATATGAATCAAGCAATCAGTGAAGCATGCATTAATCATTATGCATAATAGGTAGGTCAAGTGCAGCACCAACGAATAATTGAGTAACAAACTATCATAATCATGTTCAACACAATCAAATATGGGGCATATGTTGAAAGATGCAGTGAGGGGGGAGAGAAAAACTTAGGCAGAAATTTCTCATATACGACTGTTGTTCAAATGTTTTCATCACAGCCAAGACGAGCATTAAGTACAAGCTATACACAACTCATAACTAACTAGTTATATATAACGCCAACGAAAGCAACAGCCATGGAGATAAATGAGTCGGGGTTCAGTTTTCACCTTCAGCTTTCTCATTCTGCAAAAACTTGGAAACTCCGTAAGTAACTGTTCCAGCAACAAACAAAAAGACGGTCGGAGTGAACGACGGGTAGAGGTACTTCACAAAGAAGCTATCCCATGCTTCTGGTAGAAAACCTGTGAACAAAGTAGCAACTTAAGGCACCTGGTAACACTGTGAATCAAGTATATATCGTGGAATATGAACAAAATAAATGTAGTTTCCCTTGCATACTGATATGATCTTATTCATAACAGAAGTGAATTTTGTTTGCCATACACTTTCCCAAAGTCCTCGAAAATACTTGATTTTCATTGTTTCTGTTACATGCCCCAACAAACTATAATAAAACTATGTTGATAAATGTCAAGGCCTTTCAAACATAAAGATTATCGCCTCCGACCTCAAGATAGAAGTTCAAATACTAGTTTTACAATACTTTCCATTCCCCTATCACTACACATGTTACTGTCTTCTAGAATAATTCGCAAGAAGATTTAAAAAATGAACAAAACAACTATATCATCATTAAAATAACTAAATAAGCAATAAATAGGCATTTAACACATCAAGTACTAAGATTTTAAGCTACGTCCAATATTTGAAGTGATGATTAATCTAATTTGACAAAGTAAACCATACTCTAGAAATGCTAAGTAAACCATGTTAGTACTCCCATGATCTCTTAGAATGTATTACTCCTAGTTTCTATAATAACATTCGAGTCCTGAAACTCAGATTGACGGCGATTGAAAATTAGATGAGCAAGAAATTCAATACTCGAGAAAAACGTAGTGGAAGAAAGTGCTGCTTAATTATCTATGGCTTCCAATACTAGCTGCATAATTGCCTAGATACTGTCCCCACCCAAAATTTCAACATCTGTTAACAAATCGATGAAATGAATTTGAAATCCCATCACACGAAGCAGTTGACAAAGCCAAACAGAGAAGAACCTATTGAAATTGCCCGTACATTGCCTGAATTCCTTGTCAAGATACAGATAATATTATAACCAGAATTTAATTGGCAGAGCAGAATGACAACAAAGAACCTCAATAAATGCAAGTCAAGATAATCTAAAACAAGAGCAAACTAATTTAACAAACCTAAAAACAGCCAAGAAATGCGATTAACCCAAATTAAGATGTGAATCGAAAAATGAAACCTGAAGCAGCAAGAGCAATGCCCTGGGTAAGAATAATGGCCCCTAAGCCCAACCAAGCAAGCAGGAAAGCACTCTCATTCTTACTGAGCTCCTCCGCCCGAGCCGCCTCCTGCGCCGATACGAAGCTCGGCTTCTCCGCTGGCTCTCTGCGAATGATGGACGCCCTCTCTCTCTTCCCCTTCTTCTTGGCGCCGAATCCCGACCCTGGCGGCGGATTCCTGGGTTTCTTGGTAGATTGGGTTTCCTCTGCGGATGAATCCTGCTGGAATTTGATGCGGAATTTGGCGGGTTTGGGGTGGGAGTGTGTGTGGAGGAGGAGATGGGGTTTAGTGGTAGAAGAAGACGATGGTATTGGTATTAGCGCCATTTTCAGTTTAGTTAGTTTCAGATTTCTCCTTCTCTCTTCTTGCTTCTTCTATCATTTTATATGTAAAGCTTCAGTTATGACACCTCGCCTTGATATTTTTGTTTCTTTCTTTAGAAGAGTAGTATTACTATTTATTTTCTTTCTCTTCTCTCCTCGAATTAACTTATTTTGCCTGAAAAAAACTGCTTATATTACTACATTTAAGATCTACTTGAAATCATATCTATAATCATCAAATTAGAAATGGTATTCACAATGTTAACTAAGAACCATACTTCACCTTGATTTGTTAAAGTCTGCGGCGGTGATTAATTTTATCTTATGAGGATATTTACTGATGGAGCAATGAATGGTTAATTATAGGAATTTTACTGTTAAGTGTGACCACCTAGTTCCTGACTTCCTTGCAATTTAATATTTAAATTGATAACTTTTATATGAGGACATTTTCTAGTATTATTTGATTTTTTTAATCTTTTCAAATTATACTAAGTGCATACGAATTTTCGATTTTTTTTCTCATCTTTATTTGCTTGATTTCTTTTAACTTTTTATAGTTAGTAAAAACATCATATTACATAGAAAAAACATAGCACAATTTCACAAAAAGCATACTGGATATATTATAAGAATCATTCTATAATTTGTAATAACTTAACTTACATTTACATGACGAAAATCTCTCTTACGAGAGACGAAGAAACTAAGCTAAACAAGAAAAATCTTATTCCCCCAGCAACATAGATTTTCTAGTTCTATTTCTCCTAGTTTTACAGTTAGACGTCTATGGATCTTTCGCGGAAGACTTCCCCAGACTGTAAGGGCAAGAGGCTCAGCCCAAAGAGAAAAAAGAGGCCTACAATCCAACTATTTCCAATTCATACCTTTTTCTCCCTACCAGGAACAAGTCAAATCCAAATTAATAAGAAAGGAAGTAATGCAAATTTTGAGTACCCAGCTACATGATGGAACTCCCCTCGGCCAATCGTTTTGAATGAGTCCTTAGAGCGGAAGAGTTCATTTGCTAGGTCCTTCGATATGCCAAGCCCCCTTGATCAATTTGCCATTGTCCCGTTTAGACAGCAAAATCTCTATCTAAGTGTTCATCTCAAATTCCCTCTTTCAAGCTTCCTTACGATATCGCCCGTGGTATAAGATTGATAATGATTACGACCATCAAGCGACGAATCAGAGAAAGAATATCATTCATCTAGCAAAGAACGGTTGAAACCAAAAAACTTGCAACATCATGAAGAAGACCAGGAGGGCATAGTGAGGAGACAGCTGATCCATTTGGTGACATGGGGTACAGTTGTACCCCCAAATTTTATTTTATTTTTTTATATATATGTTATTTATTATATTTTAATAAAATTAGATTTGTAACCCCACTTTTTAACTAGTCTACATTCCTTGTACAACAAAATAATTTTAAAAAACGATAAAAGAAAAAGGAAAAAAAAGGAAAAAGAAGGAAAACAGAAGGCAGAAACAACAATGGAACATAGAATTAGGTTTATTATGCCCAATTAATTTCTTGATTGTTTTTTAGAGGAACGAGTTTGTTTGGAGATGA
>JAYJMF010000031.1:2455092-2465326 GCA_036873715.1 Salvia sclarea | reverse complement strand
TACGAACTGCTGTCACCCAAGATACGGAGAATATTGAGTTGACGGAAAACTCTCACCCATGGTAAGTCAAAGTGACACACAGACACGTATATACAAATGTAATCCTATTGGGGTTAGGACTGGTTTAAAGATTGTTTAGTGAAAACCCGGATCCATTGCATACAACATTAGATACTAAAAAGTATTGCTTTACGTATACAAATCCAACAATAAGTTAAACTTTTATCATTATGCTTAATATTATGCGGTAGTAGTAACAATTGATAATATTGATATTCTTTTTTATCGTGTTATTTAAATTTTTGAGTTATTTCTATTATTTATTTATAGTTGTATTGCTTATTATAAATTTCTTCTTATTTGGAGTTGCTTCGACTATTTATACATAGTTTTATTGGACTTAAAATATCAAAGAATCCCTGTCAAATCTCGACGGGTTATGCTTTTTATAAATTTCATCTTATTTGGAATTGCTTCGACTATTATACTAAAATTAGTTTTATTGTACTTGGAATCAAAAAATCTCAGTCGAAGTTCGACAGGTTACAAACTAGTTTTTCAAATATAAACTATTTGTCTTTGAGCATTTTTCCAATGACTTATTACTACTAATTATGACTTTTTTAATATCAATGGAGCATCGCTTAGTTGATATACCTATAAATTAATATAAAGTGTTCCTCATCGAAATTGACAAATTACTTACTAGTATAATTATATTGAAGAAATCTATACTATATTTAAACGTGGATCCAAATCAGGAAATTGGTTCAAATCAATCTCAAATTGACTTGGATTTGAATAGCATTTTTGTGAATTAAAGAAAATAGAAGGCCACAAATTTATTTTACTTTTATTTTTTATATAATCATAACCGTTAACTATACACATTCTTTTTCCTATAAAAGTGCCCCTTTCCACTTACCATACACATTCGTTTAACTTTAATTATATTTTTATTTAGTAATAAATATTACCGTGCATCACACGGGACGGGAGACAAATTACATTATAGTTAAAATTAATCGTGTATGACATATTTAATATAAAAAAAATATTTTAATAAAATGATCAACCAATCATCTAAATATCTAACTTGTATAATAATGGAAACAAAAGAGGAATAAATATTTGTATAACAAAATTAAATTAGATTGGTTTTAATGAGAATGAAAGTGAGCATTAAAGAAAGAGGGTGGAAAAGCTGTACAGTGCATGCATGACTGTCCAATCGCATTTAGGCGGTACCAATATATCGGGAGGCATACAAACATGTTTACATTATTATAATCTAAACCCTAGAGAGAGAAAGTGCCAAAAATAAATTCAAATTTTTTGGGCAACGATAAAACATCTATCCTACTCTCACATTCCCTCCACTTTCTCTTTCTCTTTCTCTTCATTTCTCTAAACACAGCAGCAGCAGCAGCAATGGTGGTAATGTACACTGACGAAGAGCCGGATCGAGATCTTACCATCAGCGAGGAGACTTGCCGTCGGAGTAAGAGTGGGTATTCCCTGAGGAGGACCACCGCAAGAGCTAAGACTCGCAAAGCTAGCAACTCTCCTCCTCCCGCCGCGAGGAAAAGGACAGCTGCTGTCTCCAACAGAGTGGGGCGGGTTGAGAAAAAGATCAAGGCGGATAATGCCGAGTCCACCGCCGTGGTTGCAGCTGCTGACTGCTCCGCTGTCGAGAAGAGTGCTTACGCTAAGGTCACAGAAACACTGCGGAAGTTCAATAAGTTCTATCTCCAATGCATCCAGGTAGAGACTGTTTCTTATCAGCTTATGCTTTTTCTTCCATGTCGCCGTGCTTAGCATTTTCTGGATCTTTGTAGGAAGAGGAGAATAGGTGCGCCAAGCAGGATGCTGATGCTCAAAAGAAGTTAAAATCGAAATCCAAGGTTTGCAATGCGTATTTCCCCTCATCTCCGCCTCCATTTCGTGTAGATGATACTCGTTTTCACACGCTGTTATGTTATGTTGTGCTTGCGCAGTCCTTCCATATTTGATGGCCTAGTCATTTTTCGGCACTGTGTTTTTTTTCGTTACAATCGTTTTCATTGTTACTGATTTGCGATTGGGGACATGTGTAGAAAGTTGATTCAACCGAAGATTTCATTAAAAAGAGTTCCAAGCGCCCTGATCTCAAGGCTACCTCTGAGGTATGCCCTAATTCCCAGCTCCTGCTTCTAATTTGTACGAGCAAGTGGGCAGTCATGTCTTTTTGCTTTTCTTTGAACATTTTTGAAGACTTATGCTTACCTTTTAGTTTTGAAGTAAATGTTCAAGTTCTTGAATGTGTCTCCTTGTTCAGCGATTTCTTGTTTGTTGCACTGACATATTCTGACACTATGTCAACAGTCAACCTTACTGCACTGCCTCTATCTGCTTCATGTTGTCACCTTCTATTCAAAAATTGTCTTCACTTGTTTACTTTTGATTGAAATGGCAGATGAGGGGAATTAACGCAATTCTATACCCTGAGAAGAGAATTGGCTCCATTCCAGGTTGGTGTCATTTGCTCTGAACTTATTCGATGCAATAACTTCTTGGTTCCTACAAACTGCTCCAGAAAGTCATTATAGAAGTTGCACCAATAAGACAACTTCTCGTGTTTTATATTGTTAATACAGTAGCATTGACATTTAAATGCTTTCAGGAAATGGTTGTCAAGATCTTATGAGTACAGAAATGATGATCCAACCGGTACTTGTCATTAAAGTGCAACATATGATTAAGAATTGGGTTTTGCCTTCTTTTTTATCTTTCTTCTTTGTTGTATCTTAAGCCTAATCTTACTCCTAAGGGCATCAGCAGATTTCCTCTTCAAGGGTTCATGACCCATGTATTGTGCCTTTTCCAATTGTATCTTATCCTTTAGAATTTTCGGATGGCAAGAGAAACCCATAGACTTTACTTGAATGGCTGCATATGGTAAACCCGAAGTTTGTGCAGTAGCCTAAAAACAACATAGGCAAACCACATCAGAAGAACATACTATCACGACTTAGAAGGGGTTGGCGTTTAAATTTATGATTTTTGGCAGCAAATTGACCTCAACCACTAAGTCAATCTCCAGTGGGTCATATCCTTCTTACTCCCTCTGTCCCATTAGTAATGGCACACTTTCCATTTAGTTTCTCCCATTAGTAATGGCACATACTAAAAGAGGTAAGAACTTTGCCTTTAAAAAGTACTCAACTTAGTGGATCCCACCTTTTTACACACAAAACACTACTTTCTTAATTTCCGTGTCCAAAAGTAAGGTGTCATTACTAATGGGACGGATGTAGTATTTTTAATCCTAATAGATCCTTAAGAGGAAATTGTCAAACAATAGTGTCTTATATTGAGAACATACAAAAGATGTAGTCCACAGACTCCACACTGATATATCCTAGATAAATTATGACATCAAGTTTATATGGATAACATGTCTACCTTCTAGGTCTTAGGTGGTTTCATCATTCTCTATATCACAAAATTGGTATTCAGCGAGGAACAATGAGAACTTAACCTTTATTTATTTTACTAATCATACAGGTTTCTTAAATTTTTTGCTGTGATAATTGTTACATAAGGTGACATTTACTAGGAGTTAAAGCATTATACATATGAAAATGTGAACTAACTGTAATTTAATGGAACTGATGCTCTGTTATGTTGAGAAAAGTTACATATATTTGAGGAAATAGGATGGTAATTTCCATGCATTGTGTGATTACAGGTATTGATGTTGGTCACCAATTTTTTTCACGAGCTGAGATGGTTGTGGTGGGTTTTCACCAACACTGGTTGGGTGGAATTGATTTCATTGGTCAAACTGCTGGAACTTCCCGAAAATCTGGAAAAGCATTGGTAATTCTGAGCCAGACCAATGTCACAGATCCCCTTGTGCTTAATATTGTGGTTAACCTTGAAAAATGGCTGATTGTTTAGGATTTTAAAATCTGTTTTTTTTTTGTTAAAACCACTGATCATGTATTATGGTTTGATAACTTTAGAGCCAAGAGCAAGGTTCATATATGATTTCCCACTTATATATATCCATTGTGGTATGTTGATCTGAGTAACTTGTTGCTAGTTTTCTATGCCTATATAGATTCCATCATGTTCTTTTGCTGTTTTTAATGCATTTTTGCTTACAGTTTCCTGCTTTTGTCCATTTTAGATTTAGTTTTATGTTTTTCTAAATCCAAACTTAATGTGGTGATCCTTTGCTTTATTTTAGTTGTTTCACATTGTTAAAGTATCAACATCATGGAATTACAGTCAGTCTTCTCTTATGTTCACGCTTGCACATCCCCAATAGAAGACAAATGTGCTTTCGACATTTGTCTCGGTTCCCCATCAGTTTCTTTAGTCATATTGCATCATTACTCACCAGCATGTCAAAAAAATTATGGTAAATGGGACCCCTTGCTGTTGATCAACAATTGACACCTGGCTAATTTCCTTGCTGGCTTTGGATTTGCAGGAGGTGAAAGGATACAAGCTTCCACTTGCTACATCTATTGTATTGTCTGGCCAGTATGAGGATGATTTTGACAATTGCGAGGAAGTTGTCTACACTGGTCAAGGTGGAAACAATTTGCTTGGAGACAAACGGCAATTTGCGGACCAAGAACTGAAAAGAGGCAATTTGGGACTTAAGGCACGGATATTTTATTGACTTGAGACTTCATTCGTCTTTTACGACAACTTTAGATTTCATTGACTGCATCTAGAATAAGAATAGCCCCTTACCAATCAACTTGTGGTGAGGCATGAGCTGTTTTATGCACCAGGGTGATCTTTTTGCTTGCACAAAGGTTGTTTCTGCAATTAGTATGTTGGCTTTTAGGACTGAATTTGTGTCATGATGGTTGGTCTACAATGTACACATTATGCATGAATACTGCTTATTATTAACTTCAAAAATAATGATAATACATGGTCTTTAATGTGGCGTCATGGCATCGACATCAAAACATGGTTTCTTAAATTTGGATTCGGTTAGAACATATAGATCCAGAGTTTGGTCTACTTTTCTATATCTAGGAGTGGGAAACTATCAAATAGCAGGTTTATGATCTGACTTTTTGTTTTCTCCACAGAATTGTATGGAGCAGTCTGTGCCTGTCAGGGTAATCCGTGGGCACAAATGTGAAAGCAGCTATGTAGGCAAGGTGTACACTTATGATGGATTATACAGGGTAACTGTTTTTTATTGCTAGAAAAAAGTGTTTCACACCTGTACTTTCATATATGCAAAGTCCTCATTCCATTTACTTTGCAGGTTACAGAATATTGGGTTGAGAAGGGTGTCTCTGGCTTTACAGTTTACAAATTTCGTCTAAAGCGAGAGGATGGACAACCACCTCTGACAACAAAGGAGGTATACATTATCATACTACACACGTGGCATGACAGAGATAGATACACATCATATAAATAATTTTGCTAGTGTAGGAACTAAGAATCAATTTGAATAATTGGTCTTTGTATGATTTACGGTTGTCATGAAAAGATGCATGATTGTAATACATAAAAGCATTATTGTACATATTATATATAGAAAGAATGTTATCTAATATACTATTATCATATATATAACAAAACCTAGTTTCTACTGGAAAATTTTATACTAGAACCCATCTTTATATATATAGATATTATTGTATGCTTGTATTTGACAATTGTACCTTCATCCAGAACTATTTGCTGAAGTTGAAAATATCTTGCGACTGGTAAAATCTTTTCTTAATCATTGCCCTAGACAAATCGTCAACCTTAAAGAGAACAGGTTATATCTGCTGTAACTCAGAGTCCCAAACCATTTAAAGTTATCTTGCACACTGTCTGCTTTGTGAGTTACAACTTACAAGTTGTCCAAATTAGTCATGTCCTGTAGTGACATTTCACGCTACATAGCTCCACGTTGGCTCTTTTAGCATTTGTTTTAACCTGCTAGTGTCTCCACAAAAGAAATACTTTCTCAGGACTTCAGCATTATATATTAATCCTTATATGCATGCAACTATTTCCTAATTTCAAGTTTGCATATTAATGATATAATTTCACCCTCACAGTGCTTATATCTTTATTTTGTGCATCTGTTTTCAGGTTTATTTTACTCGTGCTCGTATTCCTAACTCTATATCAGAAATAAGAGGGTATAACTGACATGAATATGGGAACTGTTAATACCTTGCTTCTGAATTTTCAATCCTTTGTATTACAAACTTAAATATATTCTATTCTATCTAAAGGTTGGTAAGTGAAGATATTGCTCAAGGCCTTGAGAAAATTCGGATCCCTGTCACTAATATGGTTGATAATCCTCCCATTCAACCGGAAGGTTAGTTCAATTATGTGATTTAATTTATCTTGCACACTGTCTCCTTTGTGAATACAACTTACATGTCCAAAATAGTCATGTCCTGTAGTGACATTTCACACTACACACATAGGAGTACATAAATGCTAAACTCCTATGGTACTATGGTTAAGTTGCAGTCACTATTGTCTAAATTTCCTCTTTTTTTTTTTTCCAAACTTATGTTGAGTGATTATTTCTTTGGTGTCCAAATTTAGGTTTTGACTACATCAAGAACTTGAAATTCAGTCAAAATGTACATGTTCCTACAATTGCTCCGACGGGATGTAACTGTCATGGATCTTGCACGGATCCAAGAACTTGTGCATGTGCAAAACTCAATGGCGGTGTTTTCCCATATGTGCATAGGGATGGTGGAAGGTAACAACTCTCTACTAAATTCTCTTCAATTGCATCACAATCTTCACAAAATGTTTGAGTTCTTCTCTATAGATATGAATTTTGTTTCGCTAGGAATATGCCTTGTTTGACTGCGGTTACCCAGTCTCAGTATCATATATTTTTATTTTGTGGACCTGTATTTCATGCTTCAACAAATTTAATCATCTCTGAGAAACTGGATTTTTCGTTTTTCCCATTACTTGCTTCTGCTTCGTCGACGTGCTGCTTTAATTTCTTAGATCATCATATTAAGTATGGTTATTTAATCTTATATAACGACTTGTCCTTTGTCTTATTCTTCACAAACAATGAATTTATAACTGATATAGAGAAGTTAGAAGTGTGGAATTTAGTATCAGTTCTATAAATAACATTTAATTTCTTATAGAATGATTGCCTATATGGCCTTGATTTAATACGTAAAATTTTCCATAATCTTATGCTAGATCCTGAGAATGGTATGTATTAGGATTTAGTAGTCAAGCTGCCTTACAAATATGATGCTTCATAATCGGAACAATCAGCCGGTGCTATGTTTTACTCTCAATTTTAGTAGTTGCTTGTAGTTAGTAGGATCAGATACATAGTGCTTCTTGCATTAACTATTTGATGAATCTAAATTTATTTCACTTTCTCAGGCTAGTTGAACCAACAGATGTTGTTTTTGAATGTGGTCCAAATTGTGGTTGTGGACCTGAATGTGTCAATAGGACCAGCCAGCGTGGGCTTCGGTTCCACTTGGAGGTTCGTATGGGCTATTAACAGTCTTTGATTCTTCTCATTATATTTTATAGATAAAGACAATATTCTTGTATTTGCTTATAAAATTTTATATTCATAGGTATTCCGTACGCCAAAGAAGGGCTGGGGCGTCAGGTCTTGGGAGTACATTCCTTCTGGTGCTCCTATATGTGAATACATTGGCCTGGTTAGGAGAACTGCTGATTTAAACCCTGCTGCTGATAACAGTTATGTTTTTGACATCGATTGCTTGCAAACAATGAAGGGGCTGAACGGACGAGAGGTGCGCAATGCATTTTCTTTATTGGCTATAATTCTAAATAGTTTGATATTATTCTAGATAAACAGTTTAGTGATTTGAGGGGGAGGGGTGGTTTTGTTAACTTGGAGAAATGGGAAAATGGATTATAGGAGAAAGGATCTAGCCTTAAATATGTCCACGAATGGTATCCAACAATGGGCAATTTTGGCCTTTGCCAAGAGTGCAACTTTCTTATTGTGCATAAAGTCCTTATACATTTATGCTACTTCAACTCAATATCTACAAAAAAAACCTACCACTTATACATTTCTCACGTTCTCATTTTAAAAAGTGTTTTTATTTGAACCTCTTCCTATATATATATATGTATGCATCGGTGGGGTATAGTGAAGATGAAGTTTTAAGTGAGAACAGAGAATAATGCAAATAATCTATGAACCTGAGATGAACAACTAAATGCAACACATGCAATGTGTTGCATTTAGTTCATCTGGGATTCATTGATTTTATGTGTTTGTGCATGTATATATATATACATACTAAGGACTACAACCATTGATCCATTTGTCGCTAGATCATTATGCCTATTTGTTTCTCCTTTTCAGAAGAATAATTAGGCATTCAACGTTTCTACCAACCATCTTTTTTCTGGTTAAGATCTCCAAAAGCTTATTATAGGAACCATTATTCTGAAAGTGTATGTTAGCTAATAGTTTTCTCTTTTTAATTGTCATAGTCTTGACTAGAATAGCATACTTCTCCTCCATGACCTTACTTGTTTATTTCCTACGGAAGCTAAATAAATGGTTTTGTTTACTTTCCAGAGTCGGCTAAGGGATGTGTCGGTGCCATCTCACTTAAAAGGGATTGTTGAAGAGTCATCAGAAAGTGTGCCATTTTGCATTGATGCAGCACACACTGGCAATTTTGCTAGGTTCATCAACCATAGCTGTCAGCCAAATTTGTTTGTCCAGTGTGTGCTGAGCAATCATCATGATATCAAACTTGCAAGGGTGATGCTAATTGCTGCTGATAACATTCCGCCTATGATGGTTTGTTCTGTAGTCTATCATGTCTTTTATTCATGTTATTATAGCCATTTATTGGACACCACACAATCAGAAGGTGATAGATACATAAAATTATTTAACAGACAAATGGCTACAAATGGTATGGGTGCTGAGCATAATTCTGATATTTTTTTGTCTGGTTTTGAAGGAACTTACTTACGATTACGGATATGAGCTTGATAGTGTACTGGATCCTGATGGGACGATTCGGCAGATGCCTTGCTTCTGTGGCGCAGACGGGTGCAGGAAGAGGCTATATTAATTAATATTATGAGGGGTGATTGCTTGCTTGTTTATATATTGTTATTTTGAACCCAATCAATCTATCCCATTATTTTGTCTGTGCCCACAATTCTTATTGAGTTGGGTAGTCTAACATCGGTAACGACAGCTGCAGAAAACTGCATTACGTAGAGGCTGAAATTGTATTGAGTTGGTGCCTATCCTAGCAAAATCTGTTTGTAGGAATTACTATGTAGCATTTTGTGTTGGATGCAAGATAACCTTGCTTTCCATTCTCTTACAAGTTAAGTTATCAATGAAATTTTTAGCATTATGGGAATGCAGATTACATAGTTAGTTACTATTACTATCTCTAGATTGTAGAAAATATTTCATATTACCTCATTCAATATTTCGTACATACATTTAGGGCCGCCGATATCTTATTCTCACCTACTTTTAGTCCATTTAACATTATTGCTCTTTTTTTGTTCATGTTAGTTGCTGTCTTCCTTTTTTTTGAAATATAATAGAATCTTGGCCGTTTTATTGTATATCAATAACACATTTATTTGAGGTTGTGCTAAATGTTTTAATTATTTGTGTTAGTATAATTTATTAAGTACTATATAAATATTATTGTACAAAATGTATTCAGTTGTTGTACAAAATACATATAATTATTGCATAACGATAATGTTGTATAGAATGTATAAAGTTGTTGTACAATGTAATGCAATAATTTTTTAAATTTTATGTCACAATTATACATTTGTGCAACTTTTCGTAACATTTTGTATGATTTTAATAATAAAATACGTTCCTACAATAACCAATCGCTTTATTTTCGTATATATATAGGGAAGAGATCATACAGGTCTCCTTCCCTTAGGTAGTATATAATTCAAATTAGGACAACAAGATTATAAATGTAGCAGCCCGCAAAAAGCAGGCTGCTCTCCTTTGGGATTTATTTTATAAAAATATTTTTCGAAATATTTTAAATTATATTTTCATGCTTAAATGCCATGTTTGCTTTGTGTGTTTAACTGATTATGATTATTCCAATTCGGGGAAATTGGATAATCATGAATTTTTGATATGCATAATTATTGTTCCAATTAGGGTAATTGGAATAATTAATTGTGTTAGTGCTATGTGTGACTTTGGCATGAT
>JAYJMF010000031.1:2429738-2453278 GCA_036873715.1 Salvia sclarea | reverse complement strand
TATCTATATATAAAAAAAAATGGGCCACGTTGCAGGACCAAAGCATGTCTCATTACATGATGAGAGCACGTTTGAGTGCAGTTATTCATCTTATGATACAAGAGAACATTATAAATATCAAAATACAACATTCACGTCTACACACTTTTTCCATGTTTTTCTCTCTACCAATAAATTTCAAAGCACATAGTAACGATTATTGAAGAGATGGCTCCACTTTTTGGCGCTATTAAGGATTTGCAGCCTGTAAAGAGCAAAATTGTCGTGCAGTTACGTCTCATTCGAAGCTACAACGTTTTCAAGATGAATAACATAAACGAAGTCATCTCTCATGAATGCATCTAACTATATATAAAAGCACAGTTTTAACGTTAATATTTTCCTGACAAATTTTAAACATTTTTCTCACTCTTCTGCACGTTTCGCTGGCCATCCATTAACACGCGTTCTTTCAAATAATTTCTCTTTCTTCTACTCTGCTCATATAATCTATCATCTATTCATGTTCTCTCACAAATATATCATCTATTCATTTTAAATCATTCTCTCATTGATTCAAATCGCAATTTTTCTAAGTTCTTTCGATCATGTCTTAAAGACAATGACAAATTTGGCTATAGGTGTGATGGAAACGAAAGAAGACTAACCAACAGTGATAATATGCGTAATGTTCGAGGCCAATAGACGTAATTGGCTTCATACCTTTGCATCCATTTCACGACCAAAAAACTTCTGTTGTGCAAGATTCTGACCAATTATGTTTTTTTGTCTTCTTCTCTTCGAAAATCACATCCTTGTGGGATCTATTTGATATAATTTTCCAATGATCGATAGCAAGTTGCAATGTATTCTCGGATTTTAGAAGTGCAGAAGTGGTTTGGATGTTGGCCACCACGCGAAGAACTCGAAGAATTTTGAAAAAAAAAATGAATTTTAGTGGATTAAGTTGGTTTTCATTGAAAAATTAGGTGATCTGGTGGTTTTTTCCGATCGTAAGTGTTTTGCTAGGAAAACGAGATCCGATATTAAGAAGGAAATAAAACTGATGGAAGAAGTGTTGTTGGTTAAGGAGATGGAACCATATGAAATTCTATTGTATATTTCAAGATTTGAAGTGTGCACACAAAATAAGAAGAGATCAACATTCACAAATTTAAGATTTTTTTTTTAAAAAAGAGTATTCGTTTTTTAATTTCCATAGATTGTTCATCGTTCGAATTACTCAAGAACTTTTATTTATAATATTGGATTAGCCAAAAGAGAGTTGAAGCTTAGAGAGCTTTTGTTTTTTATATAAGGTATTGAGGCTTTGTTTACCTCTAAATTCTTCGTGGTTCAAAATATCAAAGTTCAGATTAAATTAATTTGAAAGTTGAATCAGGGCTTTTATGGCTAAAAGATGGTTATGCCAAAAGCAACTTCCAATTTGACAGTGGATATAAACTCTAAGTCGAATTTTATATGGTTATTCACTAATTTGTTGAAAAGGAATCGGAACAGAAACTGTTGAAATCATCCTCCGGCTGTTGTTGAAATCAAGAAACTGTTGTTGAAAGGGTTCCACCTCCACCCAAGTTGCGTCATCCTCCGGCTGCCCGAACCACTTGATTAGAACCTGTTCCACCTCCTTGCCATCCTCAAGCACCCTCCTGCTATCTAAGACCAACTCTGGCTCAAAAACCGGTCCCACATGCAGCTCAAGACTCTCCGACAATGCATTCTCCACAGGGTGCTCCCCCACTACCCGGCGGAGTTGCGAAACATGAAAAATCGGATGAATTCGGCTTGTCGCCGGCAGCGTCAACCTGTACGCCGTAGGGCCCACACGCCCCTCCACCTCAAATGGCCCATAAAATTTTACGGCTAGCTTATGATGCGGCTATCGAGCCATAGTTGTCTGGCGAAACGGTCGTACCTTCAAGAAGACCCGATCCCCCACCACAAACTCCACCTGCCGCCAACGTCTGTTAGCGCACTTGACCATTTGTTGTTGAGCCCGATCCAGACTACCCTTCAACCGTATCAATATAGCATCACGGCTTCCCAGCTCATCCGCCACCGCTGCCACCCGGCACTCTCCCGTCAAGAAGCGGTGGATTGTGGGTGGAGCCCGGCCATAGACAACCTCAAAAGGAGAAATATGGGCGGCTGTTTGATAAGCCATATTATACCAGTACTCAGCCCAGGACAACCAACGTGTCAATTGCTTCAGCTGCTTACATGTAAAGCATTGTAGATACGTCTCCACTACCCGATTCAACATTTCAGTCTGCCTATCAGTTTCTGGGTGATAAGCTATACTAAATTTCAATTGGGTTCCAGAACGAGTGAACAGTTCCTTCCAGAATGTGCTAACAAACACTGGATCTCTATCGCTGACTATCGAGCGTGGAATGCCGTGCGGGCGAACCACCTCCTAAATAAACCAATCAGCCACCAAACGAGCGATTATGGGCGACTTAAGGGCCACGAAATGACCATATTTCGACAACCTATCCACCACCACCACCATAATCACAGAATATCCACGCGACTTGGGCAGACAGGTAATGAAGTCCATAGACAGATCTTCCCAAATTAACTCAGCAATGGGCAATGGTTGCAATAACCCATCTGGGGACATAGCTTCATACTTCGACCTCTGACAGATTAAGCATTGAGCTACATACTCTTGTACCCTACGGAACATGCCCTTCTAATAAACACACATCGCCAAACGCCTATAGGTTCGAAAGGCCCCAGCATCGCCCCCAACTGGAGTATCATGAAATTCGTACATCAAACGCGGAATCCAGGCTGAATCTGCAGCCAGTACCAATCGGCCCTTGTAGAACAACCGCCCCCCTGTAATTCGAACCCCACGCGGCTACCAGGCTGCTCCTAGTGCTTGCACAATACTTTGGACACACCTGTCCTTCTCCTGCTCTTGCAAAACCTCCTATACGTCTAACCACTCAGGGACGCTAAGATCTGCTAGCGTGCAATGACCCCCCCTCGCGATAAGGCATCAGCTGCTGCATTAGAAACCCCCGTTTATACTCTATGACAAAGTCATAGCCCAACAGATTAGCCACTCATACTTTCTGCGCCGGCGTCACGATCTTCTGAGACAACAAGTGCTTCAAGCTACTATGATCAGTGCGCACCACAAAGCGTCTTCCCATAAGGTATGGCCACCAATGTTGCACAGCCAACACCAATGCCATCATTTCTTTCTCATATGCGGATTTGGAGAGGTTTCACTCTGACAACGACTTACTAAAATAGGCAATTGGGCGCCTATCTTGCATCAGAACCGCACCAACTCCAGTACCTGACGCATCACACTCCACCACAAATTGCTGAGAGAAATCCGGCATAGCAAGGACTGGAGCTTCGGTTAGCGCCTTCTTTAGCTGTTGATATGCCCTATGTGCTTCCATGGGCCATTCGAACTTTGCAGGGGTTGTTTTCTTGAGAAGGGTTGTCAGTGGCCGCGCAATCAATCCATAATTCTGAACGAACCTCCTATAATACCCCGTCAGACCAAGGAACCCACGCACGTCCCGAACTGATCGCGGCTTGGGCCACTCCACCACCACACCAACCTTGGTTGGGTCCATCGCCACGCCTTCTTTGGAAATAATGTGCCCCAAATATTCGACTGGCAAGCACCCAAATGAGCATTTCTTTTGGTTGGCCTTTAACTGGTTGTCCTGCAGAATTTGAAGAACTTGCACCAGATGTTCGCGGTGTTCCCCCCATGAGCGGTTGTAAACCAAAATATCATCGAAGAAAACGAGCACAAACTTGCGCAAGAAGGACCGGAACAGATCGTGCATGGTTGATTGAAAAGTAGTTGGTGCATTTGTTAACCCAAAAGGCATTACTAGGAACTCGTAATGCCCACTGTGTGTGCGGAAAGCGGTCTTGAGTATGTCGGGCTCCGCTACCCGAATTTGATGGTACCCTGAGCGAAGATCAATTTTAGAGTTGGGTATTTGTTTGCCCCATCCAACTCATCAAAAATCTCTTGAATCACAGGAATCGAGTATTTGTCTGGTATGGTCACCTTATTCAACTCTCGATAATCCACTCAAAAACGCCAGCTGCCGTCTTTCTTTTTAACTAATAACACCGGACTCGAAAATGGGCTTGAGCTGGGACGAATAATTCCTGCCAACAAACATATCAGCCACCAACCGTTTAATTTCATCCTTCTGGACATGCCCATACCGGTATGGGCGAACTAACACGGGACCAGCCCCTGGGGCTAGATTAATCCGATGATCTGTCGCCCGACGGGGCGGAAGTCCCTTCAGTTCTCCGAACAGTTATGAGAATTCTTGTAAGACCTTTTCCACTCTCGTCGGCTCCGTATTTGTTAATTTTGTTGGTCCTCCTTCTAGCAACACCGCCCATAACTCCGCATTCTGTGTTCGCATCAACGCCCTCAGTCCCACTGGCCCACGACAGAGAGTTGAGTCCCCCCTCAACTCGACGATTCTCCCCTTCCAATAAAACGTCATCGTCATAGTCTCCCAGTTAGGCTGCACATCCCCTAGAGTTGCCAGCCAAGCCACCCCCAATATAAGGTCCACTCCCCCTAGACCAAACACATAGCAATCCGTAGTCACCTCCCACCCGGCCAGAAAAACTGAGATACCCCTGCAGACACCCTTCGACTATTGTCGTCTTCCATCCCCCAACTGAACCCCAAACTTTCCTGTCTTGTCCGGTTTCAGCCGCAGGGTAGTGACTAGAGTTGATGAAATAAAGTTGTGGCTAGCGCCACTGTCAATGAGCACAGTCACAGTATGCCCTTTCACTATCCCATGCAGGCTCATAGTTCGAGGACTTGATATGCTCGCCATCGAGTATACAGGCAAGGCCCCATCCTTCTCCGAAGGCTTCTCCTGTTCGTCGGTCGATTCTAGCCCCATGGGTTCATAATACTCCGAATTCTCTAGAGGTCTAGGTTCTCGTCCTCTTCCGCCAGCATAACTCTCAACTGCTTAAACGGGCAATCATGCCCAGGTGAATACGGTTTTTTGCAACGATAACATAGCCCCTTCGCTCGCAAATCATCAAGGTTTCGAGGGGAGAGGCGGGACCAACGAGACTGCGCGGTGGACTACCCCGAAACGCCCGATGATGTCTTATGAGATTTGATTGGAGGCTTCGAGGCAAACCCTCCAGCTGAGTCAACCCGACTGCTAACGGCTGTCACAGACCCTGAACCCGACGAAAACGATGATCTCTGATATGAATTATCCCGAAAAGGTACTGTTCCAACTCTGATGCTTGCTCGGCCACCTGATTGCAGTGCGAGGTTATCTTCAATATCCCTCGCCAGTTCCATAGCTATCTCCAAATCCCCAGGGCGTAACAGTCTGAGTGCACCCCGAACCGAGTTAGACAAACCCTTCGTGAAATAACCTAGGTAGTGCTCATCACTGAGGCCCGGAACCTGGCTGGCTAATTGCACAAACACGTTGACATAATCATCCACTGACCCAGATTGTTTCACGTCGGTTAGGCGCTCAAAGGGATTGCCTTGGAAACGCGTATCAAACCGTGCCACCAGTGCCTGAGAGAACTCTTCCCAGGTCAGCCTCGGCTTGCGTGAACGTAACCATGTTACCCAATACAACGTTGATTCTTCCATAGCCACAACCGCCAATGCTACTTTCTGTGCGGCGCTTGTCTGGTGAATCTCGAATTGTTGGTTAGCGCGAGCCAACCAGCCAGTCGGGTCTGACCCATTGAAGCCCGGAAACTGTGGCGGATTCAGCGTCCCGCTGGGCGGAACAAGAGGTTCTGATTCCGACGAGGCGTCATTCTCCGTACGACCATTGGTTAGCTTTAGCATCACCCGCGTTAGGTCTGATAGGGTCGATGTGATCTCCGTCAGCTTCGTATTCGCAGTCATGAGTTGTTCTTTCATCTCGGCTTGTTCGGCTTCAAGCCTTTCTATTGTCTCACCATTCGTTCATGTCATGGTGTCGGGGACGGGATCCGGCAGGTCGGTCCAATTGTTAGGAACAATAATTAATCAAACGGAAATATTCCGCTTGCCTACGCCTCAAGGCTCTCAATTCAATAATAATAATCCAACAACCCTAATTACCAACCTTTTATACTAATAAGAATCCTACCAACAATAGAATTCAACAACTCAAATCCAGAACTAAGAAAATAAATAACAAGAAGAAATAAACCAAGCCCAATGGCCTAAGCCCGCCCCCGTCGACGATAAACCTGAAGAGGCCGAGGCCAAGTCTGCTCGACCAACTCGACCCCCTCTCCATCCTGCTCTCTAACAAATCTCTTCACTCGTTTCAACAATTGCCCAATCACCCCACCCCATGTTCTGTACTGGGATTTTACTTGATAAATTACGGGCTACTAGCACTATTTTGAAGTATTTAATTATTTTAGGAATGGAGAAGTATGCACGTATGTCTTTTACTGGCTCAAAATAGTTGACTATGGAGTTTCTTATTACAGTTGATTTGCTTCTGATTTGAATTCCTTACAATTTCGTATGGTGGGGGAGGTTTATAAGGTTACTATATCTGTTATAAGCAAGTTGTTTGGGTTCCATGCTAAGGGACTTCATTTGGTACCACTTGATTTCAACTACAATGAGGCTTGGACCAATCTCACTAGTTTTGACAACTGGAAATCAGGGGATTGTCTAATGGTTTTATCAAGGGCCATGTGTTGGTTATTCTTCATAAGATCGTAGCATACTCCATTTATGGTAATGTCGGGGAAAGATCTGTGTCAAATCATTCTTACTAAATACATTTAAGAATGTACTCCTGAACTCTCAATGTCACCGGACTCTCCCTTTGGTCGTCACAATCCTTCCCCGCCATTTTAAGTTGATATCTCCAAACAACCACCGCCTGCCCAACAAGATCTTCAATCAGAAAATTGACTTTGACGAGTTCAAATATGCTCGCCTCATCACTCAATACAAGATGTGGGAGCTTCACACAGTTCAAGTTACATGTCCTCCAATTGTCCATTTCTTTGTTGCATCGGTGAGTTTATGTGGAACATCTCAACCTCGGTATAGACTCTTTCTCGTCAAATCTAGCCCCTTCAAATTTGTTTCGTAGGTTTTTTCAAACTCATGAACTAGAGTCATCTAAAATGTAAATGTGAGTTGCATAGTTCAACAATGGTAATGCTCATTGAGTAAAGTGTTAAATTTAAAACTTACGTAGAAGTCCACGTCTCTCTCTTGTATTGCAAGTATAAATCCACAATCTGTAACCATCAATTTTTTGTGTGGTATCACATAATAATGTACATTAATTTTTAGATTACCTCTTGTGTGTACTGGGATGTGCTACTATCAATGAACATAAAAAAAATCACGCGGCAATTGATGCCCATTCGCGATGATCGGATTGGCAAGGGTGGCTTCAAATTCTCTAAACTCCTTATACATCTTAAGCAATCTTTTGGGTGTACGAGAAGACGAAGCAATGTAAGGACTCACGAGGGCTGCGGTTGGCTTAGACAGTCGGGGACCCAAACACACTTTTTTCTTACTAACCTCCTCATCCTCATCCTCACCCCAACCCCACCCTCACCCTCATTCCTCCCTTTTCTCCACCCTCCACCCCGTCAAAGTGTTGGGATGCATGCTGGGAGGACTACTGCTGCTGATCACCATTCCTGGGCTCAGATGCGTGCTCGGAGGATTGTTGCTGCTCTAGGGAATCATAAAACAACAACAACCCGGATGGACAGGCTGCTCCATGGGGAGCTCAGGAGACAGGGGTTGCTCCATGACGTGCTCAAGAGGCGGAGGCTGCTCAACGACGTGCTCAGGATGCGGGGGTTGCAACATAGCGTGCTTGGATAACGTGGGATACACCCCGTCATGTATATCAATTTCCTAGCAAGTGCAACTATCCACCAATTTTGAAACACATCTACATGAAAGTAAGGAGCAAGCTCTGCGAAATCGGCATTATCATCCATCAAAGTAGGGCAGCACGGAACTCTGTGCAAACAACAAGTCGATGAGGAGGTCTTCTTATCCCCCTCAGTGACGGGATCCCCACGCCGCTTTGTTAAATCTGCCTTTATCTTCTTTGGATCACGTCCCCGATGTGGATGTTCGGTGGCCTTACGTTTCACACGAGAAGGCCCTACATCTGCTCGCTTCCCAAATGTGGTTTGCTCGATTTTCTCGTGCCTCACCATTTGATCGGCTAGAGGCAATTTTTTCCACGCACTCCAAGAAAATGGCACATATAACACCTCTCGTCTCTCAAAACTAACCCTTTGTTCAGCTGATTGATAATATTTCTCCACTTCCTCTGAAATATAAGCTACCAAAGATGAAACGGATCCCTGTACATTATTCAATAATAATTCTTAGTAAATACACAATACAACACACACTATGAAAATCAACACAAATTAAATTACTTACCAAGTTGTTGAAAGCTCATCTTCATCGACTAAGCTCTTGTGCGTTGTCCACATTAAACAACGAGGTTTTTGAAAATTAGAATCTCGCTTCCCACATGCCTATCCTAGAGATTGAACAACCTCATACGACCAAATCTGTAAAGCCCAGATTGGTCCAAAAATGTGGTACGCATTACCCCCTGGAGAACTTTCGATGATTGCGGACGATGCTTAAATTATGACATAAAACCTGGTACATGTAGGCATCTCAGGGAAAACGTCTCCAACGGTCCATATCCTCCACTAGAGCCCACACCCAATCCGCAATCCATAGGTGACGGCCGCCGCATATTAGGATATGATAGAGGAAAATGATATTGGTTGCCTTCACACAATCGTCCACATTGTCGCCAAATGTTTGTGCATTGAAGTCAACATGAAGCTCCTCAAGTGTGATCCTTCTTTAAACCGTCTGTGGAAGAAGCTGGACTCTGGAATGTTGTACACCTTCTCATTAGGATTGAAGTTCTTCTTAGTAAATAGCAATCCCGTCACAATAACATAATCCACGGCTCTGAATTGAACATTCGTTCCACCAATGCGAAACCACCTATGAAGCTCTGTCATAGTTGTAGGATCCTCCACTTCATGGGCCAAGAGCTTATGCTGAGCATTATTTGCCCTATCGCCTATCCTCAAATGCGAGAAAGTGACCAAGTGGTCCTTTCCGAAACGTCTTCACGGCTTCCTTGCCGCCCACTCCACATAAGATATTAGCAACTTCATTTGTGACCTCGTCGCGCACATAATGATTTATACTGCACGATAATCTTTTCATCGATGGCCTTGCCCATATAAGCCTAGACTGCAAACAAGTAAAAGAAGAGGTAATCAAATAAAATCCATATCCAAGATACAATAGATCGAATACATTAAATTTATACTAACTCAACAACAACAATAAAATAAAAGAATCCATAAACTAATAATTCAATTGTGTCATGAAATATTATAATCTTTTATAATCAACTTGGCTATATTTCCCTCTTATTCTTTGACATCCAACATAGCGAGATTAATTACAAACGATTTCATCGGTATAAATACAATCTCTTTATTTTGTTATTTCATGTATCAAGAGTAAGGGAACCAATGAGAGAAGTATTGATGAATATACTCAACTAGCACTTCTTTAACAGGAAGTTCTTCAAAACAATCAAACCACAATTGGATAATCAATAATATATTATAAAGCACACACCCTCAAAGCAATAATAAATCAATAAAAACAAAATATTGAGCTCTCAACTTCACACTATGTGTAATCAATAGACACCCACCACATATATTATTTTGAGACTGTTCAAAGACATAAATATTCAAACCCACGATAACCTAATTATATATTATAAAATAATTAACATGCTCGTATAAAAAATAATACAATAATTATCAAGTCCTGGACATGTTAATTTTATAGTATTAATCACGAAAATATGATATTTTAGCACTAAATATTTAATTTAGTTTAATTAGCTCCAAGAAGATGAAATGTTAAGTATTTCTTTTAACAGATCTAAACAAGGTAGATGAGGCTTGACAACATGCTCATTTTATATATTTGAGCCGTAGTGTGGGTCGTGTTTAGCTACCGTTATGACCGGTAGTTATCGACTTTCTTCTTATCACACTCATTATAGCCTTTATTTAAAAATAAAGAAATTAGGGACAATAAGTAATTTAGGGCACTATATTTAAAATCAGCCTAAATAAATTTCAATATAACCAACAATGGGTAGCAATTAGTAAAATGCTCAGTAGCCCACATTTTATTACTACAATATTTGGGCCCAAAACTAATAGCCCAAACTAAAATCTTAAGAAACATACATTATGATTATCGCAAATTGAAGATAGGTGGAGGACGTAACTGCAATTTATCCCTTATACTTATATTGGGGTTTGAGGAATTATTCCGCCTCACAATTTAGGGTTTTGTGGTCTGCTCGTCACTCTCCGCAGCAGCCTCAAGAGTTTCTTCCCTTCCCGTCTCAAGTGAGTTTCTCTCTTTTCATTACTCTTCTTCATAGCTGCCTTCAGCCTTTTTGACAAGTATGGCGATTCTTCTCTCTCATTGTGTCTCTGTGTAATTCGTCATGGGCTTCTATGTTTCTATGCTGGATCTGATCAATTTTGTGTTATTTATGCTAAATTAATTGACTCCTGAAATTTTGATGTATCTGGGGTTATGTTTGTGTCGATTGATTTTGGGGCCACTTAGTTATTTTTGTTCCTTATGCAATCGTTCTCTTAAAAATTGATTCTTGACTCTCGAGGATCACGTTTATAATAATCGAATGGTTTGGGCCACCGAGATTTCTTTGTTTTTTGTTAAAAAAAGAGTTTCTTGATACTAATGCATAGATTTTTGTTGCTCGTTTGTTCGTGCCATTGGGGTATATTTTGGAGCTTTTCTGTGATGCGAGCTTCTGTAGCTCATGGTGTCCATTTTCCCCCGATAGATGAATGACACAACAATGACTGTGGCTGTAGTGAGCTAGTTCCTTCATAGTAGACTTGAGTATGGTGGTGTTTGTCATTTTTTGGGCCGACGGTTCCAATTCTGCACGATGTCATTTCAGTCGGGTTAATGATTTCATTTTGAACTAGTCCCTTTTTAGGAAAATTGGTTTAGTGTTGTTTCAATGTGTCTGAGCTGATTCTTCATTGATTGTTATTTACTTGACATTTTCTCATTAGGAAAATGAGCTGTAGTGTTTGATTCAGGCCGGTCGTTCCTTTGTGAATGGCCTCCCCTTGGGCGATATGAGTGATTTGGTCTTCGTATTGGTTTTAATGGAAGTAAATATGAGAATTGAATCAAATAGATAGTCTAAGTAGGGAGAGACTAGGGAGTGTACGAACATATTCACCATGGATATGGTTTTACTTTCACCTGCTTGAATCTGTCCAAATACTTTGTTACCTTGAGTTTTTCTTCTTCACCAGTGTCGCATCTTCTTCTCCAGCAGCACTTCTTTCAGATTGGAAGTTATGAGTTTAAAAGTTGGAATGCTAATATTTTTCAGTACTAAGATATCAATTAATTTATTAATTGTGCTCCTCTTCTGCAGAGGGTCAAGATGTATACCGCACTGCAAAAAATTCACAAGGACCGGGATGCTGAGCCCACTGAATTTGAGGAGAATGTTGCTCAGGTCTCACAAGATTTCTGCTAGATACTTGTTTTGAAAATAGAACTTAATTGTGAATTTGAAAATAGAACTTAATTGTGAATTCTAACCTTTGTATGTTTGTACAGGCTTTGTTTGATTTGGAAAACACCAACCAAGACATTAAGAGTGACTTGAAAGACCTCTATATCAACTCTGCAGCGTAAGTTTAGCTGTATTTATATGTCCTTGTGCCATCTGATTTTGATAATAATACATGTTCTAATATGCTGCAGCCAAATTGATGTTGCTGGAGGCAAGAAGGCTGTTGTGATCCATGTTCCCTACCGATTGAGGAAAGCTTTCCGCAAGATTCACCCTAGGTTGGTGAGAGAGCTTGAGAAGAAGTTCAGCGGCAAGGTAAAAATATTGAGTGTTGTTTTACTCAGAAAGATGGTGTTTTTCTTATTCTCTTTTGTTTTGTTTGTCTTTTTGGAGGGAGGGGGTTTTGTATTGTATATTGTCCGACAAATGGTTGCTGAGCCTGTAGTAAAAAAAAATGCAGGAGGTAGTTGTTATTGCTACCAGAAGGATAGTGCGCCCACCCAAGAAGGGCTCGGCTGTCCAGAGGCCTCGATCCCGCACACTTACCTCTGTGCATGAAGCCGTTCTTGAGGATGTCGTGTATCCTGCTGAGATTGTTGGAAAGCGTATCAGATACAGACTTGATGGATCAAAGATCATGAAGGTCATTGCTTCTTGCTTTGCCTTGAATTATTTCTATGAACTTGGTATGAATGCACGCGAATCTTTATTAATCTTTTATCTCTCTATTGCAGGTTTTCTTGGATCCTAAGGCAAGGAACGACACCGAAAACAAGCTTGAGACTTTTGCTGGGGTTTACAGGAAGCTTTCGGGTAAAGACGTTGTGTTCGAGTTCCCCACATTGGAGGCCTGAAAACCTTCTGTTTCTAGATTTATTCTACTTTCTATGGATTAATTATGAGCTGTTTGAAGTTTTGACCAAGAGAAATCCGGATGGCTAGTATACGCTCTGCTCGATTTTGTAGCAACTGTTAAATTGTACTGTTTTCTTTGTGATTCTGTCACTTAATTTTACGGACTTCATTCATTTGCTGCATGGTGTTGCTGTTTCTAGTGCTTTTTACTAGATGAAGGTTTGCCTGATAAAAAGCTTTATGCATTTTCTGGGATCTATACTTTATTGGTATTTAGAGTTTATGATCACATTAGGTTTTAATATTGTTATGCTTGTCTTTTTGTTTACCATTTCAACTGTTGTTGAATCATTAAAATGGTTCATTAGATTTGAGCGTCAAGTATACATTTATAATCTACTATGAAAACTGCCTAATAATTTATTTTGAAATGTGAGGCACTCGGATAATTTCTACTATTAGTCCCTAATCTAGCTCTTGCAATTATTTGAATCTTGACCTTACGGTGGATTTAATATGCTAAATTAGAAGCATCTATCAAACATTTCCTATACTACGAATATTGGGTGTTTATAGTATACAAGTTTTTGTCTTATTTTTCAACTACAAAATCTAAAATTTTGGCAGTTAGGAAAATAGTCTTGATTTCATATCCTGAGATTAGCTGTAACCTAAAAACCGCCTGTTTTTCATATCCAAACTGTTTGTTTTTATAGCTATTTCTTGAATGTCATTGTCAGGGTGAAGGAATTCTACACTCGAAAATGATATGGGTCATATCAAATTACTCATAAAATCATAGATAGCTTTAGAAATCTTTATTGTGTTAGTGCTTCTTCTTGTTGGTTGGAACAAAACTTCTTTGGGCTCATAGGTATTTATCACAAGGTTACCGATTTGGCTAAGCTAAATTGGATTATAACAGAGAACTCAAAGAGGAAACAATACTAAAGTTGGTGGTTTCTATTTAACAATGTAAAAAAGCATGTCCTTTTGTGACCTATGTCGGTAATATGGTCAAGTATTTTTCTCAGATGTAAGCTTGTGAGTTTGTGATAAATTTTTAGAACTTTGTTAAATACCTTCTACAAATATAGATTCAATTATTCCCTTTGTCCACCACATTTATTTTATTTTCGTCCTTCCATAAAAGATCTTAATACTATAAAATATATTATTAAATTCGTGCCGAATCAAAATGTTCAACATTTTAATAGAAAAATGGAGTTTTTTTTAAAAAAAAAAAAAAAAAAATGAGGAAGAGATGTGGTGAACGAGTCCATATTCAAAGATGTTGGTAGGTATTTTTAAATGATCTTTTATTTCTGAATGAAAATATTTTATGTTATACTTGAACAAATTGTTTGAAGACAACTCAGAACACACTATATTAATAAATGTTTTAGGGCTTAATTTGAGTGAAGGTCCTAACTCCTAATTAATGAGCGGAAGTGGGACCATTTTCCACAAATGTGAGCCAATAATAAATTAAATAGGGCCCTGGCTGAGTAGTTGAGGTTGAGGATAAGGATGTTCTGTTTTTCATAACTGGTGGTGTGGACCTCCTAAACCAATAATAAATAGTTTTATTAAACCAAAGTATGAACAAACCCATGTGGGCCCCACCAGGGGCGGAGCCAGGAATTGTCAATAGGGGGGGCTGAATTGAACGGGGGTTCGGGGGGAGGTAGCCCCCGAGCCGAAATTTTTGGACCCATATTTTCTGGCCGATATTAATCCTAATAGGTTTAGGTTTTGCTATTGTATAAATAATATTTTTTATTATATTTTTTATCTATAAAAATACATTAAAATCCTGAGCTTTTTTAATTCTTCTTCCTCTGTTTTTGCTTGAGCCGTCTGCTGCAACAGCCAACACGCAACAGCAACAGTTAACATCTTTAAGTTTTCGCCTAAGTCGTCGGCTCGTCGCACACTACTCACCGCCGGCTGTCGGCCTTTGAACACGATTAATTCTTACATGGATTGATGAAGAATGGGGGGAGCTATTCGTGCCGTGACGAAGGGTGCTATGCGGAAAAATTGTCGACGGCAAAAGCTTAAAAAAAAAATATTATTTTTCCGGTGGGGGGTGCTTCAGCTGACCCTAGCACCCCGCCCCTGTATATATATACCCTTTCTTCCCCACCACCAACCATATAAAGATTCATTCAAGAAGAAGGTCAACCCTGTCAAGAATTGGCCATGCATGAAATACCCAAAATGCCCTTGCCCCCAAACGGTCAATGTGGTAAAAAAGAATCACAAAATTTGGAAGGATATATATATATATATATATTTGTGCAGTCCAATTTATTTGAAGCATTTAAAGAGGAGAGAGAGAGAGAATTAATTGGTGAAGACAGACGCCATTAATGGTGGTGACGTGCAAAATTAAATGGGGTTGCGTTTATCGCTGCAATTGTCTGAGCTTAGTCTCAGACCACCTTCAATTCCTCATCTGCCCTTTCCCACCCTCATTTATTGCTCCATTTATTGTTTCCTATCTCAATAATCCCTAATTAATTATTTTATTAATTAGTTCCGAGCATAAGTCGTTAAAGTGTTTGAATAATCGGTTTATAAGTTAGATTGATAATCGTGAATCAGAGTAACAAAATAGTGTTTAGATAAAGAAAAACACACAAGATAAATGATAAAAATAATAAATTATAGTAATAAAGTTATTTGGTAAAACAACTTATAATTTTTTTTTAAAAAAAATTGGGTTAAACAACTTATTCTATTTATTTATTAGTGAGCTTATAAGCTAATTAGGTTTCAAGGAATTTATTTTGCCAAATAAGTCGTAGCAGCTTATAAGCTCCTTAAAACAACTTAAATACTATAACTTATTAGGTGTCGAGGAATTTATTTTGCCAAGTATAAAATAGCTTAAAGAGAAAAATAGTAAATCATAGCAATAAAGTTATTTAGTAAAACGATGATAGTTTATAAAATTTTGAATTTTTTTTTTGAGTTGAGCAACTTATTTTAATTATTTATTAGAGAGCTTATAAGCTCTTTAAAACAGTTTAAACATATAATAGCAGTTTATTTTAAGCTGTTTTAAGCAACTCATAAGTTCAATTAAACACCCTCTTAATCACTGTACTAATCAGTTTGAATTAGAAAACAAAAGCGTGATTAGTGGCGCAAAAACAGTGATTCGAATCCGATTAATTAACGTTTAATCACTTCCAACTTACAAGGCTGATTTAGACCGAAAATTTCATCACATTTTTTCACAGCTTCAGCTTGCTCAAGCTCGCTAAGACTAACTCCGACGTTGACGACGACGGCGGCGCCGCTGGCGGCGGCGGCGGAGCAGCTGCTGCTTCTTTCAATTTCAGCGGCGGCGATTGGTCGGAGCCGAGCCTCACCGGCGGAGACGCGCAGACGGGAATCACTGACCTAATTTGAACCGCCGGCGCGAATCTCTGAGCGGTTTGGGGGAATTTGGGGATTAATCCGATTTGGCTATGGCAATGTGAGGGATTGATCATCTTCATCAACGGCGGAGGCAATTGACTGTAGAATTGCTGTTTCCCTCCATAAATCGAGCTGGAGCTCGAGCTGGCGATTCCAGCTGGATCTTTTCTGATTGCCTCGCAAATTTTGTTGATCCACTCGTGATCTTCTCTCGAGCACTCTTCCTCCGCCTTGGGGAAGGCTGGGGGCAGGATTTTGGACGCCGTCCGCGGCGGCGGCGGCGGCGGCGGGAGCAGAGAGAGAAAGCTGCTGCTTTTGCTGTGATTGTGAGCTTCTGAAGCGGGAAGAGGAGCTTCTGGAAACTTCCACGGCCGTCTCTGCATCCTCGCCCTACCTTGTTGTTGATGGTGATGATTTTGATGATGATGATGATGATGATCTCTGCGGCGGATAACTCTGCCTCCGCCGCCGCCGCCGCCGCAATTCCATTTCCCGCCTCCTCCGTCGTTCTCTAATTGCGACAAAGGCACTGAGAGAAAAAAAAAAAAAAAATTAATTACAGAGCAATGCAAATATGCAATAGGGCAAAAAAAAAAGGGGGGGAAAAATCGAGTTTTAGGTCAAATTGAATTACTCTGTTTCAAAGCCGACCAAGCCGCGATGGCGGCATTCTTCTCCGCTTGCTTCTTCGTCTTCGCAGCTTCGCCGGAGAAGGCCATTCCGGCGAGCTCGACGGTGCTGGTGAAGACGGGGACGTGGCCGGGGCCCGATCTCACGGTGGTGTAATGCGGCAGCTTCAATCCAGCTCTGTGCGCCGTCTCTTGCAGCAGGTTTTTGTAAACTCCAGTCTCATCCTTCACACACACAACACACAGTGAGAAATTTTTTCAATTTTTTTTTTTTTTTTTCAATTTTGTGGAGTAGTGGAATTTACGAGAACTCTGGCGGTGAGGGATTTGGAGGGGCCTCTGGCGGAGAGGGAGTTGAGCGCCGCCTCGGCGGCGGCGTGCTCCGCCTGCCGGAGGGTGGTGGAGTAGTTTGGGCTCTCAAACACCTCGCCGTTAAAGTTAACGGAGGCTTTGAATCTCGGCGCGTGATCGGGGCCTTCTCTAACGCAGGCATATGACGGCAGGTTAAAGCAGCTTCTCTGAGCTAATTCTTGCAGCTGATTCTTGAACATTTTTTTTTTTTTTTCTCTCTTAAAAAAAAAAAAATCTTCTGATAGAAGTGAAGAGAAAAAAAAAGGCAATGCAGCAAGAAATAATCAGAGGATTTGCACTTGCATAGTGATGGGAAATTTTGGAGAGAAAAGAAAATGGAGTTTTCAGTTTTTCACTCACTCAAATCACTAAGTGGGGTAAAGATTTGAGGGGGCTTTTTAACTTTACAGAGAAAGAGGGGCAGAAGAAGCATAGAAGAAGGGAATTCTTTGCTGATTTGGAAATGTTTGGTTTGAGAAAACTTCAGTGCCTAAATATTACAGGCCACTTTGTTGTGTTGTACAGTAAATAAATTGTGGGGTGCAGTTAATTTTTGGGGGTAAATGAAAAGGTGTGTGCTTTTTTAACCTTTTTGGAGGGATGGTTTCAAAAAAATATTTCTACTACAACACTAACATTTATTACGATTTTGAATTGTGTTGACCGTGGTAGTGGCTAAGGGAATTCTTTATTTTTGGTGTTGTTTTGATATGACATGTATAGTCAATGAGAGATTGCAGTTATGTATATGTGGATAAAAAAGTTAGAAAGTCATTCATCTACCTTGCTGCATTCTAATAATGATGGGTTTTTATGAGGCCCATTTAAATACCCACTTGATAAAAGATGAACCACAATAGAGCTTCACCAAAATCAGGCCAAAATTTAGCTGCAATTTTAGTATTTAGGTTCATGGGTAAAATACTAAAATCCATTGGTGTAATACCTCATATGTATGCAGAAGAAAATTCAAAGAAATATTTTGCACAAGTCAATATAAAAGGGTGATTTGGTCAATTCAATGAATTTAAATTCCGTGACAACAACATTTTGTGCAAGTACCTTAAGACTTCTTCTCTATACAACGTTGTCGGAAGGCAACCTTTGAGGAAAAACAGCAACATCTTGGAAAAATACAAAGATTGCAGCTACTGCTTATATATATGGTGCTGATGAAAGCTGTTCCATGGCTCGAAACCTTAAAAACGTCGAAGACCCGACAACACATCGATTTAACTTAACGGAATCTTGAAACGGAATTTGACATCACATCATATACAATACAACAAGAACTAGGGCAACTTCTAGCATTGGCTGAAACACAAGAAATTACAGAGAAGGTTAATAATACAAGTATGGTCACAGAGGCGACGCGAGAGAGAGAGGGGGAGACAAGAGGGACTCGAATGTAGCTATTTCGACAAATACAATACATGATTAGTAGCAAATGAGACAGAAGCAACCCTTGCACGGCACAATGCTGCTTCCTAAGTAAAGCCCGAATAAGACTTCTCTGCACACCCCCGTTGAGGCTAGTCCAGTCCAATCATAAGGCACAAACATCATGCAAGCTCACTCACCAAAACAAAGAACAGACGTACCGGTACCATAGATGAATAGATTCTTGATTTCTCCACGAGTATGGAATGTGTGTCGTCATCTCTCTGTCTGTCATGACTTGGGCTCTGTTGCTCGGATGGCGCTGCTACTTCCACCCATTCGGTTAGGCTCTCCCATCCTGGATGCTAGAGCAAGGACTTCCGGGGACATTTCCCAGCTCCCACTTTTCCTCCCCCAACTCGAGCGCCTCGGATGCATCCCAGCACGGTCGTTCTCATCCACTGTAGTCCTTATCTCGGGGGACATTCCACCTACTCCACCATCTTTGGCGTTTAGGCCGTCGTTATCGCTCATTTGGCCTTCGGGATGATCCAACACAGCACCCACATCTCCCCATACTGCTTTCCTTCCCATCTCTATGTCCTCCACGGCTTTACCCATATTAGGGCTGACAAAGCCGCCAGCTACAGATCGAGCCGGTAAAGCAGGCTCTCGGGGTACCTTAGCCCTGAACTTGTTCTTTGATGGAGGTGTTGGCCCACAAAATATTTCTTTGAAGTTGTTTACTACTCCTTTGTTGTAGGGGTTGGCCCGGATATCATATCTGTATCTAAAATTCTCATAAGTAGTCTGCAAGACAGATAGAAACGAACTGAAATTAGCAAGGGATGATACTTCGTCTAAACGAATAGTGTAATAATGGAGTTTGTATAAGGTATGCAGACTCTCACCTGATTTGTACTGATAAGATATAAATGGAACGCCGTAAGACCACCAACAAACCAAACTGCTATAAAGGTGTAGATGATTAAGACAATGGAAGCAGGGGTCTTGAGCATCGCCCTCCATATTGATATCCTCTCAGTATCCGTGATTCTTTTGATATAAACCCAGCAGAAACCAAAGACATATATACAAAGTAGAGTAGTTGAGAAGACAAACATGAAGAAGAACCGGTAGTTTCTCTGCAGCAATCGTCAAAATACAAAGTATATCACTAAAGACATCAAGAGACAACAAGACTAAAGAAGTAAGTTGAGGTGAATTTTATTAGGAGGGGTGTTGGTAATTCAAATTAATGTTAACAAAATCAATTATCTTTAATTATCTTTTGAACTAGCATGATCAATTATGTGAGGAGTACAAAAAAATATGGATAGAAGTTGTATCTTATTTGACAAACATGTCAGAAATATTCTATAATATGCTTATCTTACCAGTCCTATGCACTGTCCAACCCAAGGGCAATGATGATCAAATCGTTCTACGCAGTTATTGCAAATGGAACAGTGAGAGCAACGTGGAGGTCGATAAAGCATGCAGGTATCACAATACTTTATCTTCACTGTAGCACCATTAACCTCAACTTCCTTAATGCGTGGCAAGCGCAACTGTGGTGTTTGAGCTCCTTCTACGCTCCCATCATAGCCTTCTGGTTCAGGTGGATGTGCATTTCGAGGAATAATGCCAGGATCTCTGCCGGATGTTAGCAATAGAAGAATCAAATCCTGCAAGTTTACCAAAGAATTGGATTACAAACTTAACAGAATAAAAAAACTCTCGCATGTATCTTGTGCTATAAATGCTTTTACAAACCTGTACCCTACATCTACATAGCCAACACCCAGGAAAGTCGAAAAACTAAAGCATGGAATCATTTGAAACAGCAATGAGTTTAACTTTGAGAATCTCTTAGGCACTCTACTCTGGCTTGAAGATAAAGGTCATAGGTTCCACTAACCAAGTAGGAACCCATATGATAAAAGTTAAGCCAATGGATGACCAAAGAGTTTTATTCAATATTTATCAATAGATTTCAATCCTTTCCGCTGTTCAGTATCCAGAAAATATATTTCACAATAGACACCCAGTTCCTTCGACTAAACAAGACGAATATTGAACCATCGAAGCACAAAATCCTGTGTAGAAAGCTTGCCACAGGGGAGAGGTGACAGAAACGACGTACATAAAATGTGAAAACAACGGCGATAACCATAATCGATACTCCCCAGTCATCAACAAAATCATCCATCAGCTTTCGAGCAACAAACACGCAGAAAACAGCTACAGGAGCCACAATCAGGAATATAGTTAGAGCCAGCGACCTCACATCTGGTCCAAATACAAACCTTCCTTGGAGGAAGAATTTCTGCAAGAAGAACAGTAATCCAACGGTTACAAAACGAAGAAATGACTCGAGTTACGCAATGTTCATAACAACAACCATATTCGTGCTTGTGTTTAACGCATCGTGCTTCTCATTCGTACACAGCATCCCAAATTAATCATTTCAAACCACAATGCTCATCACACATTTTACAGAATTAACCATTCTAAACAGTGATAGAAACTGTTCTACATAACAAAATTCTAGGAAATGGAAGAATCAAAACTAGTATTCATGATTTGTCCAGAAAAAAAAAGGTGATTTAGAACTAGTAAATGCCACTATCATCTATCTAACCAGCCAAGTACAGAATCAAATTCCAGATTCATCAAATTCTCCATCAAACCTCTCTATTTTGGCATCCCATAATTCTTCAAAACAAATCCCGCTACTTCGACTATATGCTTCCTTTATTCATCCACTTTCAAAACAAACCCCTAACCTCAACCCCACCTCTTAATTTTCTTATCTCTCTGAGAAAAAAAACTACAATCAGCAAACCAATTCCACCATCACCAGAGTCCTAAACAACGAACGAAGACATCAATTAACCTAATTAAAACAAATTAAAAACTACAATCACTTCAATCGAGCTAAAGCTAAAGCGAGAGAGGGAGAGAGAGAGAGAGAGACCCACATTACTGCCTTTCCAAGTCTGATAAACCATGAGCTCGTCGGCGCCGGATCCAGCTAGCGGATCCGTCCGATTCGGCGGCGGAACCACGTACATTTTGTTTCCCCCAAACTCGCGAGCTCAATTTTTTTTTTTAATTTTTTTCCCACCACAAACCCTACTCACACACACACACACACACACACGAAATCAGCAGGAGTGGAGAAGGATTGCTAATTTGAACTCCGCAGCAGAAGCGCCTATCACCGAGCTGAACATTCCGGCCGACAAGCCATGCGGCGGAGCAGCGCCGTGTTTGGGGATTTCTCTCTCTCTCTCTCTCTCTCTCTCTCTCTCACTGTGTGTGTGTGTGAGTGTGTGCTTTTGTGTGTGAGGACAGTGAGATTCGATGGGAGGGTCTCGCTTTACAGAAGGGTCAAAGTGACGTGGCAGCAGATGATTGGTCGAGTGGACTCGGGTGGGGCCCAGGAGGAGTTGGTTGTGGACCGTTTTGCAATTTTCTCGCTTTTTTTTTTTAATGTAGTAATAATTTTTTTGCATGAGACGGAAAAAATAATATTAAATTGCTTGCATTTTGTCGGGATTTACGGCACGCTTTTACTGCACTCTTGCACTAATCTTGGACATGGAGTTTGCTTCAATTTTTGAGGTAACTACTATTTTCCTATGAATAATTTTATCTTCTTTTTTTAGATGACTTGGTTGACAAAATTCATAGTATTCCCTCCGTCCCGATAAAGTTGATATGTTTCTTTTGGATACGAAGTTTTAAAATAGTCGAAAAATAGTATAAAGTGATGTTAGAAATATAATATTATTTAAAATTGTGTGAGTGATAAAGGTGTTTTAAAAAGGAAAACGTAACAACTTTGGCGGGACGGAGGAAGTAAAATTTTAAGAGAATGGTAGGCTTATCAATTTTATCACATAATTTCATATATTAACACTACTTTTACAACACAATTTGTAACTAGAATATTGTTCTCTATTTTCAGCCAAGTTAGATCTGACGCGTCTGCTCGGAAGATACAAATTCACTAGTTTACTTATACATTTTTCGGACATATCAGACACTTCACTACGACTTTACATTATTGTAGAGTAATTATGATAATTATCTATTGCAGCTAATTTTATATTTACTCTACCAAGAATATATACCTTCTAATATTTAACTATTCTTTAATATAATTAGTATATATATATATATATATATATATTTGCATATAGTTATATTTATACATCATCATATTTGACAAGAGCTGTTTTGAAATAATAAGAAAGCTTTATTTAATCATTGCAAACCAAATAATATATTTCAATAGTATACCACACTAAACAATCTACATAGTAGTATTTCAAAATTTACATAAATTTAAAAATATACTCCATTAATTAGTGAAACCAAACTTCAATCATAATTAACAATGAACCTTTGTCATATCATCAAGGAGTTTAGGAATGAAGTTTAACATAACTTTTCAAATTAATTAATCAAAGGTAAAAAATGATTACTTGAGGAAGATACATTATGAATAGGAGGTAGACAGTGATGATTACATGCATGCTCCTGTTTAAAGGCCCGAGACCAATAATATTTTAGGGGTAATTGCGCCAAAATACACGGACTTTAACCAAATTATGATTTTGCACATGACGTTTAAATTTTTTTTTCGTTCTGATTTTTCACACGTGTAAAACTTCCGGTGAAATTGGAGTTGAAAATAGAGGACGGAAATGCCTACATGGACATAACGGACGACGAAATAAACGTCGTTTATATTTAACTAAAACGACGTCATTTCTATTGAAATAAACAAAATATTAGAGCTGAATAGATGGCGGACGTGTCTTGTGGCAGCTCATCTCTCTTGATTGAGCTCTAATATTTCGTTTATTTAAAGAGAAATGACGTCATTTTAGTTAAATAGAAACGACATCATTTATTTCATCGTCCGTTATGTTCATGTAGGCATTTCCGTCCTCCACATCAGCTCCAATTTCACCGAAAGTTTTACGCGTGTGAAAAACCAGAATTTGGTTAAAGTTCGTGTATTTTGGCGCAATTACCCCAATATTTTAATAGGCCTTTAACAATGTTTTTATTGATTATAAAGTTTCTATGAAGAAAATCATTCAAAAATGGTTCTATGGTGTAGTGGTTAGCACTCTGGACTTTGAATCCAGCGACCTGGGTTCGACTCCCGGTAGGACCT
>JAYJMF010000031.1:2392994-2405597 GCA_036873715.1 Salvia sclarea | reverse complement strand
AATCAACACATCATTTGTTCTCTCAACTATATCTCAACAAATTAACACATCACCAAATCTCATCAATCCAACAATATAAAATTATCAATACAACTAAACATCCATCTCTCACCCACCGATGGCACATTCAATCATATATTAGCATCAACAAAATCTAAATTCACATGCAAATAATACTCAATATGCTAAATTAATTAACCAACCTAAGTTATATACTAATTAACATAATAAAAACTAATCTTAATTTACGGTGGCTAGATGGCGCCGGACGGCGACGACAATGAGGATGGCTGGAGGATTATTTAATTTGGGAAAAAATGAGGAAGAGGGTGAAATATATTCAACGATTAACGAACGACAGAATGTCCATCGTTAATGTGGTCGAAACCTTAACGACGGATTAATCCGTCGTTAACGCCGCATGTTTAACGACGGAAACAAATTTCGTCGTTAGTGCCGGCAGCGTAACGACGGAATGTTGTTCGTCGTTAATTAACGACAACATTAACGACGGAGTTAACGACAGACGAGAAGTATTAAATGAAATTACAAAAAGTAGTTATTTTATGACGGAATTAACGACGAAAATATATTATTTAAATAAATTAATAATAAAAAGTATATTTAACGACGGATATAACGACGAATTTTTTTAAAAAAATTGAAAAATAAATTTGTTCGGTTTAACGACGGAATTAACGACGGCGTTAACGACGCGTTTATTTTCGTCGTTATTCCGTCGTTAAATTCCGCCGTTATTAGCGTTTTTTCTTGTAGTGAAAAGTAGTATATTTGTTATTGGTAAAATCTTCTACATATGTAGGGTAAATGAAGAAGTTGCGATTTTGGTGTAAGAAATAAGTTGGTAAATTGGCTGAGATTTCCACTTGTCCATTTAATGAGACCCGGCCCGTAGTCAGCCTTTATATATTTAGGGATAGGATCATTTAGGATCATTCCCGAAATTGTTAATTAGAATTTAATTTGATTGGTTGATTTTAATTGATGAACGGTCAAAATTGATATTCCACGTTTGATGATACAAACAAGTTTGATGATACTTCGTATGTACTAGATAATATTTTTTTATGATTATATTTTTTCATGTGTGCAATAATGCTTTCAGTGATTATAATGTTTTTTCACCAACAACATAATGCTTTTCCGATACAAATGTTATGCTTGGATCTTAGTTAATATATAATATTTAAAAAATAAAAATAATATGGATTTGTACTTGAATATATTAATTGTTCGATGCTGAAAACATGAAGTGAAACTTGTAGAGTGATGTATTGTAAAATTTGATGGGGTTATCCTATATTCTTTTGTGAAGTTTTTCATGTGGCTGTCGTATATTCCATATTTTCTAATTAGTAAATATGTATATTTTAATGTAGTTTGAGGGTGAATCAGGGGAGATCATAGTTTGGTGAACATATAATTGGATATTTACAAAATAAATTAAGGAAAGAGGAGAACGAAAATCTGTATATACTATTATATACTATGACTAATTTTTATTTTTTTTTGTTTTGGATCATAAAAATTGAACAAAACGAAATGGACAGAGAAATGATAAGAAAGGAAATGCTGCTATTGCTACAGTAGGAATTGTAAATTATTAATTGTAACTACTTTGAATTTAAAATAAAATCTGAAATGATTATATTTTGTTTATTGGTCAAAATTATCCTCATTTTATTTTATTGTATATAGTTTATGTTTCTCCTTTTGATAAAAGGGTGAGAGAGTGTTCATTATCTAAAACTGTATTATTTTTAGTGATATTAATTATGGCAGAGGCTTTTGCTTTCCATTAGCACCACCATTCACTCCAAAATGCTTCAATCTTCCATTGTTCTCTGCCATCATCACTTTTACATGACTATCTGCTGCTTCTAGGGTTTTCCTATTTCCCAACTGATTTTTCTTCCTATTTTCATGGCTGATTTGCTCAATCAAGCTTAAAAGAATCATGGGTTAGTTGCAAAAAAACAGCTTTAAAAGGAAGGGAGACTAAGAAGAAATCTCCACCAGATCCAGTAAGAAACCCTTGTTTTCCCCCACACCCACCAATCTTAATTTCCACGAAAAGATTAGATCGGTTTCACGATCTTCAACTTTTTCATATCTTAAGAAAGGTATGCTTTTCACAGATCCATATATATATATTGGAATTTTAATTAATTTTCGATTCTCTCACCCCAAATATTTTTTTGCAGGAGAGAAAATCTAGCTAGAATTGGTCAGGAAAAATCAACTTCTTTCTTTTCACCCTATATATATAAAATAGTGTGGGATATTTATCCAAAGTATTGAATTATGTGAATTTGGAATATGGTTTGTGATTGTGTAATTAGCTGAGATTCAGGGGTTGGTATGGAAAACTTTGGTTATGCGATGATTTCAATCCGAAATCTCAAGTTGTTGAAAATGTTACTACGCTTTTCTTTTTATAGTCAATTCCCAAGATTCATGCTTCTTTCTTGTCAAGGCAAAACAGAATGAATAAACCTCTAATTAGTCATCCAGTCTCCTCTCTCTCTCTCTCTCTCAAACACAGACACACACACACACACACACTAACTAACTAACTATAACTAACAAATATTTTCTTTCTTTTTTATGACATTAAATGTTATAGTGTTTCTTCTTAATTTCTTTAAGAACAATAGAAAAATGTTAGTGTTTGTTTTATTGTTTGATTCTGAATTAGGGGATCATGTATGAAACAAAACACATACTTAAATAATTTATTACAAGTTGAGCCAAAGAAGAATGCAAATATATGTTTTGATTGATTGGTAAGTAATGAATGCAGAATGGCTTCTTCAAGCAGCAGCAGCTACTCAAACCCTCCATGCGCGGCGTGCAAATTCCTGCGGCGGAAGTGCCTTTCGGGGTGCATATTCGGGCCATACTTCCCCCCGGAGGAGCCAACCAAGTTCGCGAACGTGCACAAGATATTCGGGGCGAGCAACGTGAGCAAGCTTCTGAACGAGATCCTTCCCCACCAGAGAGAGGACGCCGTCAACTCCCTCGCATACGAGGCGGAGGCGCGCCTCAAGGACCCCGTCTACGGCTGCGTCGGAGCCATCTCCGTGCTGCAGCGCCAGGTCATGCAGCTGCAGAAGGAGCTCGACGCCACCAACGCCGACTTGATGCGCTACACCTCCAACTATGGATCCTATAATCCCAATCCATATTCTTATGCTGGAAATTAACCCTCATGAGGCCACCAACTCACTCACTCCAATTAAGATCTTCATCTCTCTTTCTCTCTCTCTGTGTGTGTGTATATATATATATATATATAATTCATGAGGGATTAATTTGGGAGACCATGCTTCACTTATATACTCTTATATATACTTTTTATTTGCCTGTCACTGTGATCATCTCTTGTATACTATAGTCCATATATATGTTCTATTGATTTGTGGGAATAAACATTACTTGTACGTGTTTCGAATAAATTAAAGATCATTTATATACTAGGTTTAGATTCCCTGTTAGGTTGTTGGCCGGGTTCCAACTTCAGACATGGCTAAATTTTTGCAATATTCAGAATGTATATGTACAACATGCATGCAGAGTCATATAGATTTATGATGCTTATGTTTGTATATAAATGTCGCATTAATATTACTGTTTATATGTCTACAACTACAAGTAGCCTAACTAAATATGTGTGTTCAAGGCATTTATGAATTATGATAGACATACAGTTGAAGCACTATAACTAGCTAAAACGCATAGTTATATATTGAAGCATGCCGTTATGGATCTAAAATTAGGTTAATGAAATTTGCACTTTCTACGTGTTTCAGAAAATTAAATAATAGGTCGACCGAATTCCTTTTTTGTGCTTTGCTATTCATGTGTTTTAGTATGATATCAAAACCCACTTGATAACTATATATCTGTCGTTTTGATTGTCACACTAGCTAGCATGTCCACGTTGATTTTGTCACTGTATTTTGTGAAAAGTAGTGGTTTCTTAAATTTTCAGAGAAATTAGATCTTATATAATTCATGTAATGAACCCTATTTGTTTTGAAATATTAGAGAAAGAGGTAGCAGTGAAAACTAAAATCTAAGAGGGTGTTAACTTTGATAGAAAAGAATAAGAAGATTGAATATTTGAAGGATAAAATATGGTCAATCAAGTTCAAAATTGAGCAATTCATCAAAATAAATTATAGATCAATTTGGATTATTTTTATCTATCAATTATATCACTCAAAACAAACACCTCCCCATTTTACACACGAATTCACTGCTCTCTGATTTTTTATATAGGGATTAAATTAATTAATGTACATATATTGTAAAGGTTAGGACCAAAATTACTTTGATTCACACCGATCTCTCCCAGTTAATTTCAAGAAATACATTACTGTGGTGATGAATGATGAAGTTAATCTGTGACCATATCCTAAATATGATTGTCATTTTCTACAACAGTAAAAGAATCCGAAGAAGATTTTTTTCATGTGAACCAACGTGAATCTACAGAACTTGCATGCAGCTAATTATACAATTATATACTCCCTCCGTCCACGAAGAATCGAAGATAATGCATCGTTTGACTCGGTGCGAGTTTTAACAAAATGTAGTTGACTTTAGTTATAGTGGAGTATGACTTCCACATAAAAATATTGTTAAATGTAAAAGTAATGTTAGTGGAGAATGAATCCCACATAAAGTTATTGAAAAGTGTAAAAATAGTGTAAATAAATAAAGTATGGGTAATAAATTGAAATAGAGTGTGGGGTCATGTCCAAAAATAGGAGTGCATAATCTTTGTGGACGTCCCAAAATGGCAAAAAGTGCATTATCTTCGTGAACGGAAGGAGTATAAAAATAGAAATATATATAAAAATATAATAAATGTACGTGCATGTTTTTTATATTACATTAATGTTATTCCATTTTGAGACAATCGTAGATCATTGAAAAATAATACGGGCAAACAATTTGTTTGGAGTAATATATACAGATCAATTTTTCGTTAAGACGGGCAAACAACTTTTTTATTAAATGATATTAATTTGTCGGTGACTTCTTGTGTGGTTAGGATCAATTGCCATTGCTAGCTCTTCAATCACATGCCCACTATAAACATGATCTAACATTTAATTAGTAAATTATTTTAGAAGAAGCTCTATTTGACTACAAATCGAATTAATTCAATTTGGAACTTTCCTCCTATCGTTTCTAAAACTTGAGAAACATAAATTATCTCTTCTTTAATTGTTTATAGGGTTAAAAGATTGAACTTATCTCACTCTTTAGCAGTTTTAATTATCATATACTATATCTCAATATTTGAAAACTATCAATATTTGAAAACTATCAATCTATCACAAAATTGTATAATTATATTCCAACTTTTGAAATTTATATTCCAATATTTTCAACTCTCGTCAATTGTATAAAAATTGACCAAAAAATGGTAAAGGTTGAGATAAAAAATACTCAGATATTAAATATTGGATTCAATTAGTAGCCCTTATTTACATTGAAATCTCAAGTCGTTCATGTACACAATAGCAGTTACATCAACTTAGACTAAAAGAACTAGTCGATTAGATAGCATCTAAAATCCAAGCCCCATTACATGTGAGACTCACTCATATTGTCAAAGAATAATTAACTAATGTATCAAATGTTTAGGGTTGAAAGGAAATGTAAAAAAGAATTACTTTATTGGTGTGATCCTTATTTCTCGTGGGTCCAAGTTTTACAGTTTAATGGGTTCCTACCACTACCATGTGAATATAAATATAAGTGACGTGCATTATTATTATAAGTAATTGTTTATTTGCCAGTAAATACATGAATTTTATAAAAGTTTGATTTTTAATCAAAATTATTATTTTGGTCAAAAGATACACGAATTTTGCAAAATTTTGGTATTTAACCTAATTATAAAGCGCGTTGACTAATAACTTGATTTTTCAGAGTCCAATTGACAATGTGAAACTACTGTTAGAAAGCTCCCAACGATAGCTTCATAATGGTACATGACACATAAATCAAATACTAACAAAATTATATATAGCTATAAATTTTCGGGAAAATGACTTTTAAGCCGTTCTCCAACCATTTTCAGTGATTGAAAGTTAACAACACGAGTACTAATAGAAAGCTGTTGCTAAGAGCTTTCCGACGGTAGTTTTGGATTGTTAATGGAACTCAATATAATCAAGTTATTACCTAACAAATTTTAGACTTGTGTCAAATTCCAAAATTTTGTAAAATTCATGTATTTTTTGACCAAACTAATAGTTTTGATTAAACCAAAATTTGATGAAAGTTCATGTATTTATAGGCAATTAAACCTTAATTAAATAAAGGTAAATTATAAAGTTTGGCGTTCTATTCTCGATCTCCTTTCCTAGCTCTCGGTCTCACAGTCAAAACTGTAACAAAAAAAAAAAAAAACAACAACAACAACAACAAAATAATATTGGAAAATTAAACGCACCCGCAATCACGAAAAAACGAAAAAGAACACAAAAACTGTATGCAGATTACAAGAGAAAATTGTTGTTTAAATAGAATAGCAACTAAGCCCTAATATCCTAAATCCATTAGGATTCTTTCTTGGCAGAAAAATGTAAGCTCGGAAATTAGTTGGATCATCGAAATAGAGCTTTAAATTTAGGTACAGTTCAATCAGATTCCACACTCGGACAAATAAGAAATAAAAGAATTTGGATATAGTGAAGCAAAAATACTTTGATTATAATTTAGGGGAGAATGAGTGATTTATATGAAAAGGTACCCACCATATATCATGACCATGTACACATGTTCTATGCATATAAAAGGGCCTACACAAAAAGTGCAATTTGAATGAGGGGTTTTGTGGAAAATATGTAGAAGGATAAAAACAATGTATGTCGTACTTGGATGGTGGGGTGGGGGGTTAGGGGGGTAGTAGGCTAGTGGAGGGGGACTATGGCTTAAGTTGAGGTAGGGTTGGTGAAGATGATTGAAGAGTGATTCTCCACGGGAGAAGATTATGTGCACAAACTTCTACATCAAAATATGCTATCTGTCTCTTTTACTTTCTCTTTTCTCTTTCTATCTCTCTCTCTTTAATTTGTATAAAGTCATCCGTGCGCGTGGTATAAATAAATTTTTATATTCAAGCTCGAGTGATTAGCCCAATGATCTCAAAATCTGAATGTATTTTAAGTTTCTTTATTAATTAACTGAGCCAAAAAAAATCAAGTTGTATATATATATGAGACACATTTACGTTAGGCCGGTCTAACGTTAGTCCCGGCCCTATTAATGTATTAATAATGAGAGTGGCAACAATAATAGGGGGCGGCAAACAACAAACGGCTACGCCTTCGGCTTCGATAATTAATATATAGATAATGAGACCGGCAACAATTATGCTTTTACGGCTCGCTCCGGGTTCGCCTCCGGCTCCCCCTCGCTCGACTCATGGCTTAGAATAGGAGCGGCAAACAATTGGCCTAACGTTAGGCCGACCTAACGTAAATGTTTGTCAATTTTATATTGCTAAATTCCATGCACAAATATATGCCATAAATGCATATTCATTTTTTTTCCTTTTTTCTTGAGAACAAATATTAGTTGATTTCTCCAAGAAAAATGTGAACACATGTGATCTTCAAAGATAGCGAATCTCATATTTTATAACTACGTTATCATATCCACCTCAAAAAAATGGAGATGTCAATTACTCAAATCAATTATTCTAATATGAAAAAAAATTATGTATTTGCTTACGTCAATATCATCGCTCACGCGGCACAGCTACAGTAAATGAACGTGGGAATTATTTGAACGAGAAAGAGAAGAGAAAAATAAAATATTCTTGGAAGTCAAATAATGACGAATGACGGAATATAAGAATTTCCGCGCTTCACATTTTACATGAAATAAAATACTGCAAATTGTTCTCAGAAATGGCCGGTGACGTCTCCACCTCTCTCATCTCACGCCATTGTCTCTACAAATACCATCGCCAAACTACAACAAAACACAATTACACACACAATTTTGGTGATTTGAATCGTTGAGAGAGATGGCGGCGGAGATTGCTGGAGGTTTCGTCTACAATGAGCCCTTATCGATTTACGAGAAATGCTTTTGCATCGCGACTTGTTTCTACCTCATCTGCTTAGCCGTTCTAGAAGTTTCCGGGAAGCATCTCCAGTATTCCAAATTCTGGAATTCCGGCTCCAAATATTCTTCCAAATCTCGAGTTCCGAGTAAAATTGGGATGCTGATTATCTACACTCCGGCGTTGATTGCCGGCATTTCCTCGTTTTGGCTCTTTCCCGGCGGCGGAATTAGGTTTATGATGCTCAAATCTGCTGTCACCGTCCATTTTCTCAAGAGAGACCTCGAGGTATAAATCCATTTACACAATTGATTTGATTTCTTCTTGATTGGTGGATCGAATTTGTTTGTTGATGGATTTGTGCTGATTTTGTTAGGTTGAATTAGGCGAATTTCCATTGTATGTTGCTCTAGTGTGAATGCAAGTTGGGGATTTCATTTTGTGCTAGTGTGTGATTTAATTTGGTTAGTTTGTTTGTTTGGAGATGGTGTTGGCTAAGTAAGGTAGTTAAATATGTTTGAATTAATGAGACAATGGAGCTGTTTGGTGCAATGATGTGAGGTTAATTTGCATATTGATTGTGTATGTGAATTCACAAAGAGGGATAGGGCTTGCTTTCCAATTTATACGTCCGAGCCAGAGGTTATAATCAGACGCGGAGAAGCCCTCCTTCGATGTGGTAGTCGTGCATCTACCACATTCGTCCTGGTTGCCACACATTTGTAGGTGGCTATCAAGAAAAAATCGAATACGAATAGTTGCATTAGCCTTTAATAGTTGCAAGAATGAAGTTTTATCCAATTGGTGAAGTCATCGTTTGGTTTCCTTCGTATCCTTCGACTTTAGGATGCCTTGTTTCATGCTAATATGCCTTTGAGTGCTCGTGTCGTCTTGTAAGATAAATTTGCTTATATCAACAACAAATGGGAGTTAACACTCAATTCTGTCGGTGCCCTTCAATCGTTTGCTAGGTCTTGACCTTCGTACTAGTCCATAATGATCAAAGTCAAACCGTGATCCTATTAATGAAATGAATTCAATAATAGATGGGCAAAGTATTTATGGTTGATGGTATAGCATGGACCACAAATAATTGACCTCAGTTTTCTTGCTTCTTGTTTACCAGTCATAAAAATCAAAGGAGAAAAGGATAATACTGTTTTATGCTTCCAATCTGCTGAATGTGGGGAAAGGATAATACTGTTTTATGCTTCTTGGAAGTGTTAGTTAGCCATCTTATTCCCCTCTGCCTTGTGCAGGTATTGTTTCTTCACAAATTCAGCGGCTTCTTCGGCGTTGAAAGTGCAATTATAATTGCAGCCACCTACTTCACTGCTGCTGCTGGCTTCGTCTACTTTCACAACCAAACTCGGGGGATTCCTGAGCCTTCAGTTGACCTCAAGTATGTCGGGGCTGTGCTCGCTCTCGTTGGGCTCTCTGGCAACTTGTACCACCACTACCTCCTCTCCACGCTCCGGAAGAAGAACGGCAAGGGCTACGAGATCCCTCGGGGAGGTCTCTTCAGTCTCGTCATATGCCCCCACTACCTCTTCGAGATCACCACGTTCGTGGGGTTCTCGTTCATCTCCCAGACGATATTCACCTACGTGTGTGCTGTCGGTGTGGCGTTCTACTTGCTCGGAAGAAGCTATGCCACTAGAAAGTGGTATGTTTCTAAGTTTGAGAATTTCCCCAAGACTGTCAAAGCTCTAATCCCATATGTTTTCTAGATTTTAATGAGGAGGCATGTACTTGTGTGTGCTGAAATACCCTCAACTGTGTGTAATATGATTGATTTGTTTCTGTAACATCGTTTGTTTTGCTTCATCTTGCCTTTGTGAAATATTAAAGAAATTGTGAAAAGATGTAAAATTGAACGAGGCACTAAGTATTACCACAAGATGATCTCATAATTTATTAATTCCATAATCTAAACCAAGACAGAAAAAAGTAATGAAAAAAAGTTATGTGACTTGATGAAAGTGGAAACAAGTGGTTATTGCTTACATGAAAGCACATAAAAGTCGGAAAATGGGTGGAGAAATTAACTCATGCAATTTATGAAGCATGTGGCAATAAATTTCAGAATTTGGTTGTATTTGATGAAATTATGAACAAACATCAAAATTTGGTAGAGATAAGGCGAAAAAGATCATGGCAATTGACTTGTCTTATTCAACTATCTGTCCACTAATATTGAGTAGGAAGATTGTAGTCTACTCAATTTTTAGGGGAAAACAAAAGGTTCACGTGCTACTTATTTGATGTAGAGACATGCCAACATGCATTTGTGGTAGAATTTCACATGTACTACTTTTATTATCAAATTACTTTATTTGGTTACAAATTAGATGACATGTCTTATCCATTTGAAAGCTAGAGTCAACAAAAAAACCATTATCTATCTAAAGACTCTTTTGTTGGTAGGATTCGATAGGAATAATTTAATAATATTGTGTTTGGTTGAATGAATACGACCGTAACTTAATCTTAGAATAATGCCACAAATTATTAATTTTGATTTATGAATCTTGGTCTTACTAATATGATAAAATAAATTTTAAAATTTTTGATGCTAATTTATTTTTGGATAATATTGAACCAATTTATTTTTGAGTAATCAAACACCTCCAAAAAATATTAAGTGTGGAGACGGATAAAATATCATTCTATACAGAAGTAAGTTCGTGAAAAAAATGGAAGAAATATGAATGGGGTCAAAAAGCCTAAAGAGGAGAGAGGAGGGCCCATTTATTAAAGACAAATATTTGCGTTAGGCCGGCCTAACGTTAGGTTAATTGTTTGCCGCTCCTATTCTAAGCCATGAGTCGAGCGAGGGGGAGCCGAAGGCGAACCCGGAGCGAGTCGTAAAAGCATAATTGTTGCCGGTCTCATTATCTATATATTAATTATCGAAGTCGAAGGCGAAGCCGTTTGTTGTTTGCTGCCCCCTATTATTGTTGTCACTCTCATTATTTATACATTAATTAGGTTAGGCCTAACGTTAGGCCGACCTAACGTAAATGTGCCTCTTTTAATATATATGGATATGGACATACCCTTTAGAATGTTTCGATCAATCTACCTAATTAAATAGTGGATATATTAGGTAAAACAGGAATAGAATTAGGTGTTAAATGTATATATATCAATTTTATAAATATGAATAGGTAATATATATTTTACACGATTGTCCTTAAAATTAAATATATAATAGGGGTATATTAAGCAATTTAATATTTTGACACACTGACTTTTTTTCTATTAGTATAGATATAGATTTAGAACCGATTCACAAACACGGGTATGTTATGATTCGAACATTAGGGTTTTCCAAACGAGGCACACTCCCATGCAACAGGTCGCAGCCTGTGCGACGGGTCAACTGCCCGCGTTGGCAGTTGACCGGGCATTGACTTTTTTTTTTTTTTTTTTTTTAAGGGAGAAAAGTGCCAACTGCCATTTTTTATGTCTGCTGTGCCGTTTTGAATAACTAAAAGTGTCATTTTATATACAAGTGCCATTTCGAATAACTAATAGTACCCCCTAAAAACAATAATAGGGGCCGACAAATAACAAACGATTCCGTTTCCGACTTCAAAAATTAATATATAGATAATGAGACCGGCAACAATTTTGTCTTTAAGCTCGCTCCGGGTTCGCCTTCGGCTCCCCCTCGCTCGACTCATGGCTTAGAATATGAGCCGCAAACAATTGGTACTTTATTATATAATTAAAGTGTCATTTTAACACAATAAAGTGTCACATTATATAACTAACAGTGCCAATTTGAATAGCTATTAGTGTCATTTCGAATAATTATTCGTTATCACTAAAAGTGTCACTTTGTATAAGTAACAGTGTCAATTTGAATAACTATTAGTGTTGTTTCTAAACCCTAACCCCTAAAACTAAACCCTAATCCCTAAATACTAAACCCAAACCTCCTAAACACTAAACCCTAACCCCTAACCCCTAAATACTAACCTTAGCCATTATACACTAAAAGTGTCATTCTATATCAACAAAAGTGTTATTTTAGTTGTAGTGCTATTTTCAAATACTAACAGTGCCATGTTGATTCACAGTGTCATTTCCATACTAACAGTGCCATTTCATATAACTAATAGTGCCATTTGGATTATAGTGTCATTTGATATAACTAGCAGTGCCAAAAAATAAAATAAAAATTCAAAAAAAAAAAAGTCTAACGCCCGGTCAACGGTCAACGCCACGGGCTGCAACCTGTTGCACCAAAATATTTGTCTTTCCAAAAATGATCAAATAAATTTTGTTTGAAGTAGATTCATCTGTTGGGTTTTTCATTGCTCAACACGTCTATAATTGGTGGATCATTTGCTTACTTTGATGTAGATTCATCTCTAGGAGTTCTTCATCTAGCAAAAGGTGATTATCTGTGATGCTTGCAAGAGAGAGTTGGAATCATGTCTTGTCAACATATCCCACGTTTATTTTCCGGATCATAG
>JAYJMF010000031.1:2355696-2366354 GCA_036873715.1 Salvia sclarea | reverse complement strand
TTTTATTATTATTTTAACTTTAAATTCTAGTTCGTGGGTGATGGATACCCGCGGATAGTGGGCATCCATCCAGTGGCAGGTAATAGATACCCGCGAATTAGTGGGTTGGTGGGTATCCAACGGGTAGCGGATGATGGATACCCGATGGGTGACGGGTTTGTGGGTACCCGCCACCCGGCGGATATCCGCGGGTGGTGGGTTTGAGAGGGATTTGGTATCCATGGATAGCTTCGTGGGTAGAATTTACTATCCATTTAGTTCGTGGGTATGGGTATGAATAGTCACTATCCACGCTCACCGTGCCCGATTGACATCCCTACATCCTACACCATTTTTATTGATTAATTTTTTAAATTAAATTTATTTCCTTTTTAGACTTTGTCTCATTTCTAATAAAACAGTCAAAATGAAAAATGTGTCATATTGTGAATCAGAGGAGTATTTTGGAATAAACACTAAACAGTAAATTATCCTATATTGATATCAATCTAGTCTCAAATTGATATAAATGTGTACTTAGGCTTGGTGGGCTTTGGGATGGTCTCATGTTCATTGTCATCTTCTCTACTTACTCTTTTCTCGTCAACAATTCTCTGTATAATAGTAATATATTCTTTAATGATTGTAAATATCAATTTCATAATGAAATTGAAATTTAAGCCTAAACATATGAGATGAATAACATCTATGGGCTCGTCAAATGGGCAACTCTTATACATATGTTTCAAATAATTTTCCAAATTCTACAAAACTAAGTCTAGGATTAGTGATATGATTTGCTTGTTCGAAGAAAATATACCAGTTTCCAAAACTTAGTCTAAAATTAAGGCCATTGTTGTTATTTCGAAGAAAATATAGTCCAATTAGTTTGAACTAAATATCCCGACAAGCTAATAAATTTGACCCAAAATTCTTCCGTCCAATTTAAAATGTTCCCAAAATTATGGGGTATGGAAATTAAGTAGTGTAGATTATAAAGTGGTGGTAGCTAAATGTTAAGTAAGAGAGAAAATTAAGTAGTGATTGGAGATCTACATATTTCCTTTTAGAATCGTAATTTGTTTTTTTATTTGGATTAAGAGGTTTTAAATGGGACAATCCTAAACGTAAATTGCGAACATATCATCTTAGGTTGGAATTTTTTTAAGAAGTGACTATGGAGTACGTATAGATAATCTAATATATTTTTTTTCTAATTATCTTATATTGTTATACGATTTATTAGTAAACGATAGACAAAGAATTACAGGTAACAGATATTATTGGATAGAGCCTCGACGATATAGACACTTTTACCGTTTGATTTATTTTGTTTTGCTGTATATAACAGGGTGGTGTCAAAGAAAATATGGGCCTTGTTCAAATTTTATAATTGGCCCCTTTCAATAATATCTTTTTGAAAATAGATAGCAAGTTTAGAAACAGAAAACGTTACCATTGTTTTCAAAAAATAAATAGGCAAATTACATAATAAAGAAACTAAATGTGGTATGGTTATTAATCACACTTTAAAATTTCCTTCTACCTATTTTAAAACTTTTCTTCCTTTTCTATAATATCTATTGTCTTGGGATTTATAAAATTTTATTCCGAATTACAATTATTTTAGGGTACTGAACCAACATCTGCCTGCCTATTTTAATATGATTACATTCTTTACAACATACACTTAATTATCGTAGAACTTATATCTATAAATTCATATATTTGTTAAAAATATATGTTTGGTTACAGCCCACGAATATTGATATACGAGTTTGCGATGGGAACATATAATAACTTTAAAATGGCCTTAGGCATGTATGATAATATAAACTATAAGCGAGTTTGAACATCAATCAACACGTCTACATGACATTTTTCCAGTTGTTAATGTTTACTATGTAATAATCGAATTATTCTTGCGAATAATAACTTATTACTATAACGATTCACAACACATGTAGATAATTAATGAGTATTATTATGCAAATTTGAAACGAGAATAAATAATAAAATAATTTTGTAATAAGAATTGTAAATAATGAAATAAAAGTTATCCCGTCAAAACTCGAAAATTTCATAGTCTCTCCATATTATTGGAAATGATGTTCAAAACTGATGCATCACAAAACCATATTTTTCAAAAACAAAGCATCTCTTTGAAATATTGTACTCCGTATTTATGTTTATTAATAATTAATAATAATAAATGCGATTATTGCTTTTGAGTTAAATCTGTATTTCAAAACCAATATAAATAGTTTGTTGCAGAAACAAGGAAAAAGAAACACAAAAAAGGTGAATTAATGTCCTAGGGTATTCTTGAGTTCACCTTCACTTTCTTTCCCTCAACTCTTTATTCCCCCTGTCTCCATCTCTATCAAAACTTTAACATCTTAACAGACTGTTTTTCACATGCTCCCTCTCTCTTTTCAACATCAATTTTTCACTCATTATTTCCTCTAGGATTTCATTTTCTCCTTCTCTCTTGTCAGAAATTAGCTATTGTTTAGTTGCCTCATCTGTCTTTAATTCCAATTAGGTATGTGCCATTTACGCTTATTTTACTGAAAGATTGTTCCTTTGCCGCTGCCATTCAACTCCACTTATTGATTTTGAGTTCCTTGTGGTATTCCTAGGTCTGGATGTTTGTGGGCTTTCTTTAATTTATTTATCTTGTAATTGTAGATCTTAATTCTTGACCCCTTGCTTCAATTATAACTGTTTTCTCACTGTTCTTGCGTTGATTGATTAAATTATGTAGTTTCAAATCAGTTGGTTATCTCGCGTTTTTAAAAATTTTATTCATGTTTCATTGGTTTGATATACATATATTGTAGACAACGTTGCAAAGTTTATGCCTTTGATCCTATGCTTCATTTTGAACTGATTTTTCTCACTGTTGTTTTGTTAAATGGTTGGTTTATGTAGTTTTCAGTCACTTGCTAATATACTGCACTTGTTTAACTGTGTGATTCGTTTTTGAAACTTTCTTGATTCTGTTTCATTTGTTTTCTGCACATTTTATAGACAATGTCGCAAAGCTATGCCATTGAGCTTTACTTCGACCCTGCGCTTGAGAATCAGGTTTTGAAGGCCTGGAACGTGCTGGCTCGGCGCCAAATCAGCACTCAGCTGATTGAGATTGAATCGAGGCCTCACCTCACCTTATTTTGGAGTGATTTTGTTGATGTTGCTAAATTGGAGAATGTGCTAAGAGTTATTGGTTCGAAGCAAGAACCTTTGTCTCTCACGTTCTCTTCAATTGGGAGCCTCCCGAATGACAACAATGTTCTGTTTCTTGGCCCAACCCCGTCTGCCTCGCTCCTACAGTTTCACTCGCAGTTGTGTGATGCCATGAAGAAAGAGGGTATAGAGATCAGTGAGGAGTACCGGCCGGACAAGTGGATCCCTCATTGCCTAGTGGCTCAGGAGGTGCCAAGGGCTCGTATGGCCGAGGCATTTAATGTCTTGCGGGATTTGAAGCTGCCAGTTAGTGGATATGCAATGGAGATCTCGTTGGTCGAGTACCAACCAGTTCGGGAGCTCTTCTCCTTGACTCTGGGTACACATTATCTTAGTGAGGCTTAACTCAGTTTGTTTGCAAGGAGTTAGGTCTTGCTTTTGGATCCAATGAACTTTCATATGCTTCTAAAAACTCGTTGTAGATCGATTGATTGTAAGGATGGTATATATAGCATCTGGTTAGGATTTATTGCAGTTGACAGCTATATGAATCTCATCAATTATGTCAGCTCGAGCCCTTAGTCAAGAAATGTGTCTTGTTTGTGTAGGAATTGTTTCGAATAACTTTGTCTAGACTCATTTGAGAGAATGTGATGCCAGCTTATAGAATCACACCTTCTCTCTATGTTTCTTGACTATTTGCTTAGATGTATGATGAATTATGCAAGATAATGATTTTTGTTTATAGTATTGCCATATGCTTTGTAGATGAAAAATTGCTTTTTATGTAACTTAGTTTAGAATCTTGATTTGTTAATGTTGCATATATATGTTTCTTGCAACGTTGTTTGTCGTGAGGAATCAGCATTGTGATCAGGGCTCGGGAGAGAATTTCCTCGGGGATAGCAGGTGAGCATAACTTAAAAGGTTCTATCTGCCACTTGGTAATGATAATCTATATGAATTGAAGCATGCAAATTGAAATATTATATAATGCTAGATAGGTTCATGGTGACAGTACTCCTTCTGGCTTCCAAGCTTTGTGTTTCTATCCTGTGTGGTGAAATGGCTGGGGGACTTGTTTCGTTTAAATAGGGAAGAGGTCAGTTTGCTGGGGAGTCCATGATTGTGCACACTGTGTTTTGAGATTGTCTTTCTCCGCTAACCATTTTTATCGTAAAGTGTGCTTTGTGTTTCCCTTTGTTGTTGATCAGAAAAGAACAAGGTTGTGAGATGCTATACAAGTGTTCTTGCTCAGAGACGAGCAACGTTCTCGAGATGCTTTACTTGGCGAACAGTCAGTCCGTGGAGAGGAGGTAGATTGGTCTCTCTTGACGTGCAGTGTCATGAAATGAATACTTGTCTATCATCATTCAGTCAAATGAGGATGAGGTGCAAGTGCAACCCAAGGTATCTCAGCTACTGCTCTTTATTCAACCCTTCTATTTAAGTTTATCCGTTCGACCACACCATAATGCCCCGCGAGGGCAGGCGGTGGTTTGCTATTGCTTGCTCGAATTAGAATAGAGGGTGTTCGGCTAAGCATATTTTAGAGAGCTTATATGCTCAAACAATTAATAAGATGTTTTCAAGAGTTTATTAGATCTAACTCTCCAAGAGTTTAGAGTATTTGGATAATTGACCTTATAAGCTAGAGAGAAAATTGTGACTTGAGTGAAAATTGAAGAGAGGTGAAACTAAAAGGGTATATGTTGGAAATAATAACCTATAATAAGGATTATTCTTAAAATTTGATTGTTGCTCATAAAATCATGAAAAAATAAGTTTGCGGTTGAAGAATTTATGTTATGTTGGAACTTATTTTATAGTTTATTTAAGAACTTATTTTGTCTCACTTTTATAGGCCTATTCGTTAATTAATGCGATTATATAATATTTATACTTAACAGTCCTAGTGGGATTCGGATCCCAACTTACCCATGCGGTTGTGGCTCTTTATTAAAAGTACAATTAACTTTAACAATTTTCTAGACATTTTTTTTTGAAGTAGAAAATATTTATAATCCAATAAATACTTGGAGTCCAAGCAATAATATAATTAACTTCAAGTTGATAACAACCAAATCTGTTTTACAAATATTACAATCGCATTAATAATTTATTAATGTACAATTAACTTTAACAATTATCAAGGCATTTTTTAAAGTAGAAAATATTTTGTAGGGAAATTTGGCTCTTTAAGTGTCTTCATGAGCTTTGATATATATTGTATTCCATTTATAGTTGATTAGCTGAGCTTCAGTATGTAAGTTGATTTAGATTTTCACAATAATTAAGAAAAATATTTTAAAAACATGTATACAAATACACTTTCTAGTATGCCCATATTTATCTTTGACTATGTATTGATGTCAATCAAAGAATAAAAAATGAAGTTACAAAAATCATTTTATCCAAACTGGCCATATGCTGAGATATCCATAAAAAGAAAATGAGATATATATAAATTGGATATGGAGAGTATTAACTTGTATCTGATTTGATTCACTTACACCTCATTATTTTTGCGATATCAACATCCATGCCGTTTGAGCAATGGGGGCCATTTTCTCTTACCTCTCTACACTTGCATTTTGTTATTTTCTTCATTTATGTATATCTAAAGTTTTAAATGGAACATTGCTGAAAAATGTTTTGGATGGGACGACATTGTATGCATGAAATGGATTGGGACAAAATCTGTCATAATGTAGAGGAATTTTGGTGGGGTCGAATGTTTGATGTAATTTGTGGTTATTTTTGCGATTAATATTCGTGTCATGTTATGAGAAATTTCATGTCGCTACTTTCATCTTCTCTTTGTTTCTCCTATCATTTATTTCCTCCTTGGACTCTTTTTTTTTTTACTTTTTGTGTTCTAGTTTTGGCTCGACGCTTGTGGTTTTATTGTTTAATGTGATGACGATGAATGGGACCGTCAATCTTTCTGCTAATACGTACTGGATTTGATAGTGTCTAATCCTATCGTGTTAGATCTGGTAATTTCACGTTTGTATAGTGTATGATCATATTGTGTTTGTGTCGACGTGATAATTCCATGACATATCGTTTTTGAATTGTCCCAGTAAAAACGAAATTGTATTCGCATTGGCACCTGTTGAGTGAGAGGTTTGAGAGGTTTTTGTTGTGTCGATTCGACAATGAAAGACTCGACATATACGAACTGTCAGTCCTAGATTAACTATTCACTCAACATGAGGCCCCAACTCGAAAGGCATGTAGTGTAAATTTAAATTTTCTTTATTTGTAACTCATGTCTATAAAGGGCAGTAATAGAGCGATAGGCCGAAGGTGAATTAATTTTATATCTTTCATGCATACACACCAATACACCATATGCCAGCATGATCATACTTTTTTATACAACAAATTAATAAATGTACTTTTGTATATGTATATATTTTGTAAGTAAATCACGACACGTTCGATTATATAGAAAATAATTGAATTGATTAAGAAATCCAAATGATTCATACTGGGACTTATGTGGACAGCACTTATTAGTGCAAAAACAAGCGAGACACGATCATGATACTTAAACAATCAAAAGTGACATATGCCCTCGTGTTTTATAATTTATCACAATTTTAAATGAGGCCCTATCACATTAATATCGATAAATTTGAAAATAACAGGACTTGAATATATGTCTATCACATATATATACCTAATACCTACCTACATCTTTCAATTTCAATAAGGCCATCTTTTATCCCAGTATGTTCAGAGAGAGCCTTTTTTGGGTTGGTTGTCTTTTTTCCTCTTTTATCATTTAGGAAATTTATATATTTATTTAAGGTGATGTATTATTTATATATAAATAGGGGTATAAACAAAAAAGGACATTTTAGATTACTATATAATGCTAAGAAATCAGCATATTTACTTACATCGATCATAATCTATATGTATAACTTATAAAGTTATTAGATGAAAGTTCTGTTAATTTTTTTAAATCCCAGTTGTACTAAAAACGATTAAATTAATTTTGAATGAGAATCCTCTCCTTTTTTTGGATGAGATCCTCTATTCCATAATTTTCTAGTTTTCATGGTACTCCATTATTAATTTCATTATATTAGTAATATTTATTATAAATAAAACTTTATTAATTAGTACTTATATAATGAACCATAATTAATACTCTATCCGTCCCATTAGTAATGACATATTACTTTTGGGCATGGAAATTAAAAAAATGGTATTTCTATGTGTAAAATGGTGGTGCCTACTATGATATCAATTTCTATAGTAAAATTTATTTCCTTTTTTGGTATTTGTCATTACTAATGGGACAAACTAAAATGACAAGTGTATCATTACTAATGGGACGGCAAGAGTATTTATTATAAAAAAGTAGAACTTTAAAAAAATGTCATAGTTTTGGAATAATCAATACAAATAATTATTTCATAATTAAAAAATACAAATTAAATAATAAAAAGAATTATTAAACCTAACATAGATGAATGAATCTTAATTAATAATGTTAAAATTATACTAAATGATAAATAAAATTAAAATTAAAGAAAAGAATCCCATGTGCTTTTTCTTTTATAGTATAAATTAACAAGAAAATTTAAAGACTGCGTCACGAGAGACAGCTCAGACAGGAAGCTGAGACCTTTGACATCAAATTTTAACCTCTCTATCACTAGGCCAATTCACACCCATGAGTTTTTCTACATTCACTATTTGCATTTGAGATTCAGTACTTGTCGCCCGCTTTCAGTTCTTTAATACTCTTTTTTATCTTTGTTTCCTTAACTTTAGTTTTGGATGCTTTAGTTAATTTTTGTAATATTAATTAGATGTTATTCCACTTAATTCGGGTATATAATTACTTAATATTCTTTTAATTTAACTTTTATTAGTTAATGATATATATTTTTATTAGTTAATAATCTGTTTTAGAATTAATAAATCTAAAGTTAGGTATTTTTTATAAAAGATATTTCTAAAATAATAAAAGATATTTCTAAATTTATTGCACACAGAATATTATGAAACGCTAGATCCCATCCACATTATTCGAGAAGCTACTATATTTTTGAAGTCCATCGATTTTGTGCAAATATATGATACCTGTGTTTGATGTGCCATGGGTGAAGTATCCAAAACTAGCTCAATAAGTTAAGTCACAATCTTATCCGTGACTAAAATTTAAAGCTAATAGCTGTTGAAGGTTAGGTAGTGTGACAATTTTATGGACAAAGAGCCGAGACAAGAGTAAGACTCTCTTTCGGTAAGAAGATGGAGTATTGTTTTACAAATCTTCTCTTGTTATAGAAAATTTATTGATTATGATATGTATTGGCCTATCATATATAGGTGATGTTTAAACTCTAACATTAAATCTTTGTATCTCCCTCTACTCCTCATCGTAACACATTTGTATCCTTATGAATATATTACTATTCTTTCTGCATTATTTTCTCGAGTTTATCACATGTTATCAGCACGGTCTCTAACCAATTGAGTGATTGAGTACTGTGAATTGAAGGTATGCCCTAGGAAAGAATCTTATCTTTCCGACGAGGTAATAATATTATTGATATATTGATTGAATCGTTGAATTTGGTGAATTATGTATTCTCAAAACTGAAAAGAATCAATTATTTGATCAAATCTCTTACTATTGAAAAAGATGATATTGATGGTGTGGCAATAGATACATTGACAAAAATATTTATCTTTTTTCATATCTACGTGGTTATTAGTAGTTCGCATTTTCCCCCTAGAACTTAAGAAAATAATGTGGTTCTGTGTATATGAATCGATCTGTTTAATCTTGACGTTGAAGTGTTAATTGTTGTGAAAAAATTATAAACAATGTTTGGCCAAATTAATTTTGGCGTGTTTAATACATTTTTGTTTTACCAGTGCTAAGTGATTTACTCATTAACTTGATTAATTGCATCTATATGTTTTGATTATTATGAGATTCATAAATAAATTGATGCAATATTTTATTGTTGAATGATTTGATTATGAATTCGATTATATTGCATAAATTTTTTTGTTTTCGGAAGAAACATAAATTTGTAATCTTAATAATCTTAAAGATTATTAAAAATGAATCATTAATGTTCTTGATGAAACACAATGATATCTACTCACGTTTTTAATACGTGTTTATAATAAACACATCAAATAGGATTACTATTCCCGAAAAATATTAAATCTTGAGATCACATTTATTTTAAAGCTTATTTTCAGCATTTTTACTTTATCCCGTCATTGAATCTTTTTTTTTATAGTTATTATATTGATTTACATTGTTACTCTCGAAGTAGCACAATAATATTCTTGAAGAATATTATATACTTTTGAAAAAGAGTAATTCATATTTTAGGTGATATATGTTTATCCCTAATGAAAAAAGTATAACTTAAATGTTATATTGACATTGATATGTTCATTTCCTACTTGTGGAATAATATTAAAATTCAAGCTTGAATATTGTATATATTAAAACAATCCCCGAATGATTGTTCATTACTATAATTTTATATGATAACGTCTCTAAAAGAGCTTTATTGATTCATTCGACGAGTATTCAATTGATTATACACATACAATATATTATTTGAACAATTTTCAAAAGATCATGACATTTTCAAGTTGTTATATATTATTATAACAATCCCAGAATGATTGATATAATGTCAATAACAATATTGGCTCGAGAAGAGCTTCAAATGAGTATCAAACTCATTCATGATGTGTTTTGTATTCAATAATCATGTTACGATAAATTTATAATTCAAAGATCCAAATCATTAAGGCATGAATATTTGGATCAATATGTAATTAGTGCGTGATAAAAATACCTCCGGAAGATGATTTCTCATATGATAATTTTCACGTATCTATATGGTTTACATGAAAAATACATGTATACTAGGTCAAAATTTATATTTTGAGCCCAAAATTAGTATCAATTGATCCATTGGTATGTTGATTTTATAATCCAACTCAAAGTATCACCGACATTAGGGGGAGATATGAAATATAAATAAGAGAATGTCGGAAAATTCTCGATGAATTATCTATTTAAATTGATGCACTATGAACTAGAAGTTCAACAAGTCAAATATTGTCAAATGAGTGGCTAAATCTCATATACACGATATATATATGCATTAATAAAGAATTTAAGTCCTTGATGGACTAATTGAATCCATTGCGAAAGCACAAGAGATCTATTGTTGCTAAAGATACATTCCATGGAATACATGACTCGATTAAAGAAATCAAGTCATTTCAAAAACCTCCCAAAGAGGATCATCTAGAAGACGATAATCCCAATACATTTGCACGTGCACTCTAAAATTATAATATTGGGATTACGGAATGGCGAGATCAATACTATGAGAAGTATTGTAAGCCTGACTTTATTAAAGTGGCCATAAACTTGTGAATATGGGGGAACAAATAATAGAATGATCATAGTTGTCGACAACTTG
>JAYJMF010000031.1:2344912-2355596 GCA_036873715.1 Salvia sclarea | reverse complement strand
CGTTTTGGCGTTATATTGGAGTACTTATTACTTGGTATCTATTTTATTTTAACAATGCTCGAATCGAGTAAATTCTTATTTATCCTTTATTTATTGGTTTAATTTTTTAAAAAATATTCCGTTTATTCGTTTGCTTCCGCTTCCTTTGTGAGTAAAAAATGTATCTTTTTGAAATATAAAAAATAAGGTGTTATACTGTCAGGCCGGAGTATCATTCACCAATACACGCAGTACCATTTCATATTAAATAGAATACCACTTAAAGTACAGTTCATTCATATAAAGTATCAATATATATTGAATAAAGTATCAATTCATATACCATGAAGTCGCCAGCCTGACGGTCAGACCGACTTGACAGAAATATTCGTCTAATATATATGCCTCTATCTTTCTCTCTCCCGTCTCTTCTGTATTCTCTTATAATATTTTTCTTTTTTGCTATGGCCTTTCTCATATATTTCTCTTATTGTAATTTTTAATTCTTTTAGTTGTCAATAAATATCTATACGTGTAATTAATTATATTTGTAATTAATTTTAATTTTAATTGTAATTGGTGATAAATGAATTTGCAACTCAATTCAATATTAATTGTTTACGTATGATTTTTGCAATGCCAATCAGGATTGTAAACGAATCGAATCGAAGCGAATATCACAGTATTCGATTCGATTCGTGAAAATATTCGAATATTCGAATATTCGATTCGGTATTCGATTCGTTTTCGAACATTAAATAAGATTCGTAATCGATTCGAAATGATATTCGAATTATTCGAATACTATTCGAGTATTCAATTCGAAATTTTTTAATCCAAATCTTAACAATGCTATTCAAAAATTCGGTTCGAAATTGATTCGTTTTCGATTCGATTCGCAACTATTTGATTTAGAATTTTGAAAAATAATGATAATAATAATATTTTGAATAATATGGTGTTATATCCAATATAATTTCATAATAATTTATATTATATATATATAAACTTATTATTTTCCTCTTTTTTCTCTATTATTTTCTTTTATTTTAATTAAGTATAATATATATATATATAATATTTATTTAATCGAATACTTTCGAATATCGAATCGAATACCTCGATTTCTTATTTTTATTTGAATATTAATCGAATCACAAAACTATTTGTATTTGCCTGAGATGAGATGAGATGGTGGGAGTTACAGATGAAATCGGAGATCAAGCGGTCGTCGGTGAATCTTCCGGTGGGGTGGTGGAAGTAGGAGACGCCGTAGGGCCAGAAATTGGCTTGGTCGAGATCGATGATGTCGATGTAGTTTTTGTTGCTGGCGTCAAATAGTGAGTCGCCGAAGATAAACAACGCCGGCGGCTGTTTCCGGTAGATGCTTAGTGGGATGACAAATATTTGCGTCAGGCCGGCCTAACGTTAGGCCAATTGTTTGCCGCTCCTATTCTAAGCCATGAGTCGGGTGAGGGGGAGCCGAAGGCGAACCCGGAGCGAGCCGTAAAAGCATAATTGTTGTCGGTCTCATTATCTATATATTAATTATCGAAGCCGAAGGCGGAGCCGTTTGTTGTTTGCCGACCCCTATTATTGTTGCCACTCTCATTATTTATATATTAATTGAATTGGGTCTAACGTTAGGCCGACCTAACGTAAATGTTCCTCACTATAAAATTAGTGATTAAAATTTCTGAATATTTAATAGAGAAAAAGGTGGGAAGTTTTAAGTGATTATTATGCGGCGTCATCGCCTACCCTTTTTTCTCTCTCTTTTAATAAATAAATAAATTAATAAAATCTCCAACTAAATAACGAAAAGAGTGGGCCAAATGATGAAATGAGGCGCGCGAATTCTTAGCAATAAATCTATTGAGCTAAAAATTATAGAGATTTTTATGGTCCATTTGTTATACGAGAGGCGACAAATGCACAAGAATAAAAAGATATTGAAAAATAAAAGCACAAATTTGAATCTTAAAGGAGCAAGGAAAAGATTCTCCTTCGCAGGCCCTTTGCCCCCCCAAGTAAATCCTTCTCCTTTCATTTTGCTTTTGATTTTTCTTCTTGTCTCCGTATTCATGTATATGCGTCACTGGGTTCATGTATATGCATTTTTTCATTTTGATTTTAAGCTTCTTTTTATGAAATCACGGATATTCATCATCTTCAAATCGAGATAGGAAATGAATGTTTAATGCATCGGTTTACTGAGGAACAAGGGAGTAATGACATTAGGTAGAATTTATAATCTATTTGACGATTTGTTGAACGTGAATGGATTGGTTAGCCACCGCTGAAAAGTTTATTTTAGCTTTAGAGTTTTGGGAACCCAATTCAATCACTCCTGACGAGCGAATGAAGAAAGCTTATTCCGTAGATGAAATGGCATGAACTTGATAATTTGTTTGCAAGAATTTTGATGCAAAATGGGATAGTACAAAGTTATACTAGTATGTTATAAAGAAGGGCTTATGCTATCCATTTCGATCAACTATCCAACTCCATATTCATTTCCATATGAGACTGTTTTTGTAGTTTTGATTGAAAACACTAGAAATTTTGGGGGGTGACTTGTGTAATGAGTTCAAGGTAGGAGGATTACATTGTTGTTGCCATCTGATTGCTGGTAATGTTGATGGATAAAAGTGTAACTTTAGTTCCTTAACTTTGGGGATGGCATAAAATACTTTTTAAAAACTTTTGAACTATGGTGTTCTGGTTCTAAAAGCCCAATTAGTCAAAAACCTTGAAAATATTGGGATTTCCACTGCCACTTTTGCAATTTTGAAGACTTTTGCATGAAGATCTTACAAATAATCTCAAAATTGACAGAAAATGGTATTGATTTTCAAGTTCCTACGCAAAGACTAAAAGCATCTTTAGTTTTATTTAATTTGTGACATGTCGTCGGAGAGCTTCAAATTTCACAGTTTACATGCACTTTTAGAACTACATCCGCCACTCCCTTAGATACGAGACTAAAAATGTTATCCCACCATGTTATGATATGAAAAGCATTTTATGTAGCATAGGAAGTTCTGCTGTTTGAAGGCTGTCTTAAGGAGATCTATTTGATTTCTTCATACAGCAAAGACATCCATTTATTTATATTGAATGTCAAGTACACTTGAAACCAGCCATTTTTTACTTGTTTCTCTCCTTCAGGTGCTTACCGCCTTTCAGTTTGGGGTATCAACTTACTATGCCAACAAATTACAGATTTTCCTATTCCTTTTCTTCAAATTCTATATTTTCTCCACTCTTTCGTCTTTAGGAATTTGTCTGTTCTGTACAAAAGTAACTTTCTGTCAACAGTCATGAAATAGATTGAGAAACTACAAAGCCTATACATACGTAGTTATGATGCGTGCTTGTGATCACTCAGGGCTGAAACTGGAAAGGGGGGAAGGGTCTGCTATGGCAAAAAACTCAGAGAAATTTTCAGTAGATTTCATCCTAGGAGGGACAGCAGCTATTACAGCAAAGACTACTGCTGCACCGATTGAGAGAGTGAAGCTTTTGTTGCAGAACCAAGGAGAGTTGGTGAAGCGAGGACAGCTTCAAAGACCTTATGGCGGTGTTGGTAATTGCTTCAAGAGGGTCTATAGGGAGGAAGGCGTTTTGTCCTTCTGGAGGGGTAACCAGGCCAACGTTATAAGGTATTTCCCCACTCAGGTATGCTTTTACTTCCTCTCTCTCTCTCTCTCTCTCTACAGAAAGCTACTTGATGGTCTTGTTTCTGTTATTGTAGTTCATGGAAAGCTTTGATACATTTTTCTTTTGAATGAATGATTAGAGTATCACAGTTCTAATTGCTGCATTGCATCTAATATTAGTGGTAAAACTTCTACTTCACAAGAACCTGAGACATTCAGTTAGGTGTTCTAGAACTTTGTAGTGAATGAATCATTATGAGTTTTTTCGGGTTCCTTGAGGACAACTACTTCCTTTCCACATTCTATTTTAAAATTGTCACCACTTAATACTCTTTTCTCAATTGCGCTTAGATTTTTATGTAATTTTTCCCTTACTTTAAATTGAGATATCTTGGCAGGCTGGATTGGTTTATAGTAAAACCATACAATTTCTTTCTGATATGTCTTGAGATATATGTAGAACTGAACAGAAACTCAATTAGCAGAGTGATTTATTATACTTCACACTCTTCATCATGCACAATTGGATGCTCCTATTCCTTCTTTGTGAAAATTATGGATCTCTTCCTACAGTAGCCATAGTTCCTGAAGGCATGTCTCCCATATAATTATGACTTTACTCGCGTTTTTTATTGTTTTCAACCTCCATTTACTTAAAACATCTCGTTTTACATTTATCAATACTCAATAGTGTATATGCAAAATTGTTTGCTTTTGAACCCGCCCGGAACTTTTATGTTTCAAAAATTTGTGGAAAACAGTGGTGTCATTCTCATAATTTTCTACAGGCCTTCAACTTTGCATTTAAAGGCTACTTCAAAGGCCTGTTTGGATGCTCAAAAGAGAAGGATGGATACTTAAAGTGGTTTGCTGGAAATGTTGCTTCAGGGAGTGCTGCAGGAGCTACCACTTCTTTGTTTCTTTATCACCTAGATTATGCAAGGACTCGACTAGCAACAGATGCTAGGGAGTGCCATATCAATGGGAAACACCAATTCAATGGGCTACTGGATGTTTATCGTAAAACCTTATCAAGTGATGGGATGGCAGGTCTCTATCGAGGGTTTGGGGTTTCGATAATGGGAATTACTCTTTATCGAGGAATGTATTTTGGGATCTACGACACCATGAAACCTATAGTTTTGGTTGGACCTTTCCAGGTATAGGAATCTTACTCTTACTTGAATTTATCCATGGTGGGATTGATGGCATTTGATCAAAAACTGGACATAATCTGAACTTTGCAGGATAATTTTCTTGCTAGCTTCGTCTTGGGTTGGAGCGTGACCACTGTTTCTGGGGTATGTGCCTACCCATTTGACACTCTACGACGGAGAATGATGCTCACGTCTGGACAAGCAGTGAAGTACCATAGCTCCAAGCAAGCATTCATTGAAATTGTCAGGGTTGAAGGTTTTGCAGCATTGTACAGAGGAGTCACGGCTAACATGCTACTTGGGGTCGCCGGGGCTGGAGTACTTGCTGGATATGATAAGCTGTCCAGAATTGTATATAGACCTCATTATAGTCTCAGCTCACAGAAAGCCTTCAAATGAATCCTGTACGAGGATTCATATAATAATTATTTCTCACAGATGCTACTCAATTGGGAGGCCTTTGTTGTTGAAAACCGTGTAAAGAAAGTTGAAAAGAAAAAATGTATACATAAGTTACGAAGTATCAAATAGCTCCAAGATCTGATATCAATTGAAGGATACGGGCATTTGTTGGTAGATACAAAAGTCGAGCAAAATATGTTGGATGCAGCTCTCAGCCATGCGATTTCTGATTGGAAGCAGGATGATCTCCTTGGTTGTTCCCTCTTACTATAGGTTGATTCATTAATGCTGAAATAGATGAATATAGCGTGTAGTGATCCTGGGCAAGCTTTGTTTTCTATGTACAGTAGTATGATGCAGAAGAACATTGATCGATCCTGCCATTCTTTGTTTGTCATCAGTTCTATTATTCCTTTGTGTGGACATTACACCATTAGGAATTTCTTTTGACTGCAAGTTTGCAACATAAGATGTTTAATTTTGCAAAGGCATTCTTCCATTTTTCTTTTGCAATTTCGGGTTCTTGCAGCTTGAGATTCATTACTGCAGCGAGCTTTGGGCACAAACTTTCGTAGTATCAAAATGGCACTCTTTTATTTCTACTATGAGCTTCTTAATTAACTGTTGTCACACTCTTGTAGTTGCACTTTCTTTTCCTCTCCTACTTTTTACTTTCCTTAAATTTCTTTGTTTGCAGGACTTCACAGACTTCCATTCCGTGTCTTGCTATTGCAATTTCTGAGTCGTCAAGATGGATTTCGAGCTTGATATGAGGTAAGACGTAAGAGTATGATAAAGTGGTCCGGTTTATACTAACTGTTCATCCTTGAAAATTTTGTGACAGAAATTCAGAACACTATGAAATGAAGTAAGTTATCATTGGGTTTTATACAATTGATGAAACATGCACTCTTTGCTTCCATGGCACTCCGAAGCTCCAAATATGAAATCAGTGATATCCTAGGCCAGAAGCCAAAAGTTCTTGTGACGTTTGGTAGTGATCAAATATCCTCCGTATTTCCTATTCTTCCTTCTTACTGCAATTGTCATACAATTGGCATTCTGGATGCAGTAATCCACGAACCTGCTCCCGTTCCTCTTGCTTGCCCATATCATCTGTAGTCGCCTAAATAATGATTGCTTTCTTTGCCCAAGAACCAGTAACGAGACCCTCACTCGTTTTGCTTCTTCAACAATGGTCGCTCCCTTGTCCTTCCCTTCTCGGACTGCCATCTCCACATGCACCTGTTTCATCATAAAAGAAAGAGCTTATTGTATATGTCTCAGTGTCTTGCTGCTGTTCTTTAAAACGATATATTCTAGTAGTCGTATCAAATGCAATTTTTTATCATTAGGATTTGAATGGATTGAGTGAAAATAACTTGGTCTGACTTTGTACTCACCTCAGGTCTTTTCTGCTGACACATATTTTTGCTGGAGTGCAGAAGATCATACGCCGTTGGATCAACCTCCTCGTTCATATTTCCATCTGAAACACGGTAAATACATCGCTCAGTTAAACGCTGTTTAAGGTATAATAGTATACGCAAACACTGATCACTCGGTTAAATTTGGAGGGAACGTTATGCGGTATGGTACCCTTTCTGGCGACATGCAACAGAACAATGGTGTCGTGGCTCTGGACAGTGTGGGACAGTGCCCACTCAAGAGCCACTCTAGCCTCGGGGCTGGAGTCGACCACTATCATCACCCGGTTCCCGGTTTCGGATTCGGGCAGGCAGCTGCTGAAGCTGAACTCACTAACCCCATCCGACTTATCTTGTGCTTTGATGAAACTTGCAGATTTCTTGTACTGCTGAGAGGGCGAACGGACTCGAACGCGGCTGTGGACACGAGAACGGATGCGCGTCGCAGCACGGCTCATGCAGAACCCAGGCATGTTCTTCTCTTGGGTTAGTTCGACGCACCTCTCTCTCAACTCTCTTCTGTTTCTGTGTCAGTGTGGAATAATTGTATCCTTTACTCTTATGTATATATATGTATCATCGACTTAATTAATGGTGTGTTGCACTCTTGAAAAGTCTTGCAATCTTAAACGTGGTGGTCATCATATTCTTGATTCTGTCGTGTGTTTTCTTTAATATCTTTTTTCTACGGTGGGGCTCTGCGACGTGCCCACCGTGAACCAAAACGACCCATATTAGACTGGTGGTTATACCGAAAATGACATTAAAACCACAACTTTTTTTTTATTATCAACAAACAAATAAGCTTAAACGTCATAAGAGTCTCATGGTGGACTTAGACATGAAACTTTTGGCATAAGATATTAACTACTCTACCACTAGGCCGAATACACTATATAAATCACAATCAAGTTGATGTTACGTTTGCCAATTTTTGTTTGGGAATGTCATTGGTGCTTATTCATTTTGCTCTTTTCCTCTTGGATATTACTCTGTACGTGCCATTTGAAACATCTCAAAAAAATGGGACATGGAAATTAAGAAATCGAAATTGTTAGTGTGAGGTGGTGTGGTCTATATGTTTTTTGTATGTGCTTTTTTGCCAAAAGAAAAAAAGAAATGAGATATTATAAATCCGACAACTCAAAAAGGATTTTGAGACGAATAGATGGGTGGAGAATAAATTATCATCAAAATAAATTTATAAAATTATAGCGTAATTTAATGATTTTCTACCTCTATTTGAAGTTAACAGTGGTAAACAATAAACATAACAAAATTGGTAAATTTGATGATGATGCTCGTAATTTTTGAAGAATAAGTAGAAGAAATTGTAATTTGAATTATGTCTGTGATGTTGTCGATGATGTTTTTTCACAAATGGTACGTGGAATATCAGTTATTCGAGCCAATTCTATAATAGAAAGCCTATATGTTGATGTCTTAGCAAGTTGTATGCATGTTTCCAATTTTTATTTTTCCCCTTTTTTGTCCTTTGAGAACCTAATCATGATTCCGACTTCATATTACTTCATCACTTCTTTTTCTCTTTTTCAATGATATATGATTGGAGACAATCACGGCCTTAACCTGCGACTTTAATAGATGTCTGTCTCTTACTATTATATACTATATATTCTCTTGTTTCCTATGTTTTAGTGTCTTATTTACCTTTTCTCTTATATATAAATAAATATTTTATTTCAAATATCAATGTAAACTTAAAATAAAAAATTAATATTACTTTTATAATTATTATAAATTATTTACTTTTTCAATTTCCTCTGTAATAATTAAGAATAGAAGAAGTAAAATTATATCACTCCTTAATTTGTGCCAAATAATATTTAGGACACCTATTTAAGTAGAGAGGAAGTATTATTTGAACACCACAGCATTAAAAAACAGCTCCCAACAACCAAAAAAGATCCTCAAAGCAGCTTACAATCGTGACAACAACTCTTCTTCAGTTTTCTAGTTTTTCTTATAATTGGCTAAACATGGATAATCTAAACTATTCTCTCCATCCTATAAGAAAATGCTCAATTTTCTATTTTTGTTCGTTTCATAAGAATGTCTTAATTTCTTATTTTGAAATCATACCTTTTATATTTATCCCAATTTTTCAATTTATTTACAAAAAGATCAATTATTACCAACAATTTTAACACACCAAACAATAAACAATCTAATTAATAAATATACCCCACAATAATAAATGATACTCTCTCCACTCAATACCATTTTTTATTTAAGTATGAACACACTCTTACTGAACAGAGAGGGTACATTTTTAGGTTTTCCCTAATTTACTAGAGCTAGTAGATTTTCAATTATGAGGAACCAAAAGTCTATAGATCTTATATGTTTAAATATTATTGTAACTTTACCAATATTGTGTGACATTTTCCTAAAATATATAGAAGATGCGGTTATACTATATTTTGGAGGATCTCAACTTGTATAAATTTGTCGAAAATGATATATGCATGCTACATGTAGGTGTAATATCAATTTATGTTTCAACATTTCAGCATTTTTCAACAATGTCAATATTTATCTATCCTTTCAGTAATTTAAAATATATTTTCATTTCTTGAAATCCTATGATGCTACTAGAACATGACGTCCGTAGAATTATATTGAATTTTCTTGTTCCATGTTGGATTATAACAATGATGATTTGAGGTTGAAAATTTAAAAAGAAAATTACGAAAATTCAAAATCCAAAAATGAATAAGAAAACTGTCGTCTCGCCTCTCGTCTTCACTTACTACCACCCCAATTCTCCGAGACCACTGTGTGCGTGATAAATTCTTGAAACAGATACAAAAGACAGCCTCATACTATTCAAAATAAATGAAAAACATATATAAAATGTACTATAAATTACTGTGTAAGACTATCACAATATGCTTTTCTCTCCAATAATATTTTGGTGCAAAACTTGTCCTTTATTTTACTGTTATATAATAAAAGTCTTCCCTTGTAAATGTTGACTAAATGATGAATATAAAATGACATATGGTATTTAGTATTTCCAATGTTGACCGACCTAATTGTCGGGTAGACGTGCACATATGTACACATACATAGTCTTCTCTCATTAAATAATTCATTTGTCTCAATCTAATATTGGCTGTTTGGGTAGGCATATAATTGTTGACAAATAAAAGCAGCATGCACATCTTATTTTCAATTCTAGTGGGTTTGTCAACTTTTTAATTATAAGTGTGAATAATGGTGCTACTTTTTTTCACTGATGATATTTTTAGTTAGAGTATGGTAAACATAAATACTTAACATTTTTCTAAACTGTAAATGATATTTTAGAATGTTCGAACAGGAACTTTTGTCTTATTTTGTTAATTTTTAACATTATCAATTCTTAACACTTGGTCAGAAACGTTTCACATATGTAATGCTTGTAATTATTAATTCTAGATTAATCCAAACTTAGATCGTAATTAAATGCAACTACGACTTCATGCATTGTTACCTAACTCAAGTCTATGGATCCTTTACAATACAAAACTTTCAAAGAGTTACAAAAGGAGCTTGATTTACAAGTGTAATACGTACAATACTTTATTTCATCATATAAATTAATTGCTTTTAAGTTTTCTCACTCAGACTTTGATTACTATTTTAAACCCTACCTTTGATTGAAGTTTTGATTAAATGAGTGCTAGGATTTTGTTTTTTGAATAGCAGCTACTCAAATGTTTTGAAGTGATTGTTTTTAAGCATATGTTGAAGGACTTGTAAGAGTAATATTCTAGTATATATGTAGCTTTATTTGTGATAGTAATTCGGATTCCAATTCACATTCACTTCAAACCCCTCAATTTTGGGAAAAAGTTAGATGAATTCTTATAGTTTAGGATGCTACAATTTCGTATTGAATATAGGATTAGTCTATTTATACTAATACTAAAAGTGCATTTGTGATAAAATATATGAATTGCCTAATTTATCCCTATATATTTATTTTTAAGGGCAATTATGTAAATTATAAATTACCTATTCATATAAGAATTACAATTGTTTAAGAAGA
>JAYJMF010000031.1:2317347-2330086 GCA_036873715.1 Salvia sclarea | reverse complement strand
GAAAATCTGTGTATTCTTTTTTTTTCTCTGATAATTACATCTCTCTCTCTCTCTCTCTCTCTCTCTCTATATATATATATATATATATATATATATATATCCTGCTTCCTCTTCTTTTTTGGATGTATCGGTAGTGTCGTATAAGCAATATTTATAGAAAATATTTGTAGAAAGATATTATTTATTCTGTAAGTTCTTGTCTGTTCTCAGGTGAGCCAGCACACTGGCAGGATCCACTTGTACTCATGTACCTCAGGAACACACTGTAGACCAAGTCCACTTTTTAAGAGTTTTCGGCAAGAGGAGGTTGAGTGCCATTCTCTTGCAGAAGAACATGAGAAATCAAGTGGTGAATCAGTTGAAGATAATTCAATATACATGGAGGCTCTTATGTTGTTCATCAATGAATGGAAGGAACTGAGGCCTATTGAGAGGAGGAGATTGATCAACAAACCCTTACAGCTTCCACTGTCTTGTGAATTATGTTATTTGAATGAAACTCTAAACCATGAAACTGGGGTATGCATTTGAATTAGTACTCAATTATCAGCCGATCTTATCCTCTCCTTTCATTCAATCATTTGTTTCGCAAACTTTCGAAATCCTGCGAGAAATTTGTTGACAGCAATTCTGCTTATTTACCTAGGGACTACTGAGAGGTGGCAGCAGCAGGCGTAAAACACCTTTAGCTGAGATAGGCAATTCGTTACCAGCAAATGCTGCTTGGAGACAAGTCAATCTGTGTAGTGGTCATGGTCAGAAAATGAAAACGAAAACCTATACACAAGCTTGGTCTGACATGGACGAACCACTCTGCAAACTATGCCAGACTCTCTGCACGTAGGTCTATTAATTTCTCTTTTCCTGGTGAAACACGCCGCAACTTATTGATTCCTTCTCTCATGGCAGCGGAAACGATGCCAAGGCTCCCCAATTCTTTGAGGATCTTTTCTGTAGTTTTCGCTGCTTTGAAGAATATCGCTCACGAACTAGCAATAGATTCCTTCGTGAGGTTTGGATTCAGATCTCCTACAAATGAGCCTATATAATCTGTATACGATGTTTTGTTACTAGGGACATTCATAATTTTATTTTACTATAATTTACTTGCAGGCCCTTTTTCAAATTGAACATGGTATTTGCACGAATTGCCAACTTGACTGTCATCGACTTGTTAAGCACTTGAGAGTTCTATCAGTTGAGAAGCGGGAAGCATACATTAAGAATGTGGCTCCAACTATTGCAAAACACAAGAAAATGTATGTTCACCCTATGTTCTACAACATTCAATTTGTGTTCAATTTTAAGCCTTTCATAAAGTGTTTTGGTAAAACTCACTAGGACAAGCTTGCCTACTCACTTGAAAATGGCAGTTTGCTTCACAATGCACATTTAAGTATTGTCGCCCTATACGTACTTTGATCACTTTTCAGGACACTGGCACCAATAGCTTGATTATGGATTGAAAAATGTGTCCACATATTATCAACGTTAGCTAAATTTATCTAGACTTTTGATTTATATACGCTGTTTGTTTCACATGTTGCAGGCTAGCCAAGCTTGTTCAGGAACCTACGGAAGGCAATGCTTGGCATGCAGACCACATCATTCCCGTGTACAAAGGAGGAGGTGAATGAGATTCCTAGTTCACTGTGTTCTCTCAAACATCATCTTTCATTTTTCTTGGTTAAGCCCCCACCCACCCACACACCGACACCTCAAAATGGAAGTCTAGTGTAGTCATATCAGCAACTTATGACCAATTTATCTTGGTCTGCATAATGGAATGGAACTATTTAAATTTCTTATGAAAGTAATGCTTTGGTTTGAAGAATTCTTTACATGAATTCCCCAGGCGAGTGCCAGCTGGAGAACATGAGGACCCTCTGTATTGCTTGTCATGCTGATGTTACCAATGCACAATGTGCTGAACGGCGTATTGCTAGGAAAAATGCTAAGAAACAACTCAACGAGACAATGAGTAGCCTCACAAATGGTGAAAAGCGGACAGATGTACTAAAGGTACTGTACTTCTTACTAAAATCTCTCTCTCTCTCTCTCTCCCACCCCACCACTGTAATTATCAACTAGCTGTTCGTTGGTCCATCATTAACCGAATGACAGAAATTTAATCTGCTGGTTAGTGGTTACTTGAAGTCTGAATCTCTTCCAAACAGTTGATACAGACGGATACAAATATAAATTTATATACATGCTATATATGGTCAGTCTAAACATTCATCTTTCATCTTGTTGATTCTCTGAGTGGCTAAATTTGGTTTTGGGACTTTTCTTTTCTCCCCTTCTGGTGTTGGCAAGGGCATTGATCTTGGTAAAAATGGTTGGCATCCGCATCTTGATAAAGTTCAAGAAGGATACTCCCATTTGTCATCAGAAATGCATTGCTAAATGCCATCTTATTTTCTAATTCTCGATATATGCTGCCTTTATATTTTGCAAGTAATCTGCTAAATTACATCGAGCTTGTGCACATTGTGCCTTCAGAAATGTGATCAAGATCCCCGATGTAACATAATGGATGATGATCTACTAATTGATATCCCGGGGAGTGCATATTCTGGACCAAACGTTGACAGATCCAACGAGCAAAATCAACATCAAGAAGTGCTCGGTCAATCTTCTTCGGGACATAAGTGCTCGGGCAGTGGTGATGGGCCTGATGGGAAACGAGCTGTGGACAGTGAGAAAAGTTGCCAAGAACTGAAAAATCCATGCGGTCCTGTTGAATCTTATAATAACAGTGAAAAAACAGGAGTGATGACAGTTGAAAGAGATGTTTTGGTGGTGAAGAATGAGGAGAACTCGAGTTCTGGCCCGAGATTGTAAATGCTACAACATGTTTTTGAAAAAGAAAAAAAATCTGCTCGAATTTTGAGGCTGTTCCAACAGATTATGTGCAAAGAAAACAAGGATTGCATGGAAGGAACACCATACCAGCTTGCCAACATTGTGTTGTCTCAACATCCTCTGTGTCTTCATCATTTTGGTATGACTAAGGATGTATTTTTGTGTCATGCTCATTCTTCTTAGTTTAGCTCAAGAATAGAGTTGAAAGTCATGGTGAATTGGTGATCTAATATTGAGCCACAGATTAATAAGGATCAATAATCATCATGACATAATGAGGATAACATTGGATTGTAATGTATTTCAATGCATCCCTGAATAATTTGTTTTGTAAGGAGAATGCAAAATGCCTCTTCCCCCAATTTCCATATTACTACTATTCTTTGCTTGTTTCTCAGCCTGTTGTAGCAGGTAAAAGTTAATGTTCGTTTCAAAATTGGGAAGATAATTTTAACAGTAAATGCCTACCTCCTTTATGAAATTGTGTATAGATAATATTTAGGATATGTAAGAGTTAGAGACTCCAGACTGAAATAACAGAAATAGCACTCTAAAAATTGTTGAAATTTCAACAGATAATGGAAAATTATTGCAATAAAATCTGACGGAACCCAATAATATACGCCCCTTTCGAAGAAACCATGAGAAACAAATTAAAAAAAGGAGAAATTCTTTCACAACATTATTGAATAATACAATTTCCCTTCCTAATTTTCACTGCTCATATCATTTCAACAATCTGCCGTCAACATATCCATTTCTGGATATAAAATCTATCTTTCCTAAAGAAAAATCAGATTGTGTATGCAAGTATATATTATGTATAAATTATAATCTAATTTGTCTTTTCATACCAGAAACAAAGTGTTCCTTAATTTCAGACTAATTCAATGTTGCTTGTATTAACCTCTGCTGTAAAAAACTGAACTGCTTTTCCAATGAAGCTTACCGGAAACCTAGAGTGCAGCATCAACGTGGAAGTATCCGATGCAGACTGAGCAGTGCCCGTCTGCATTTCTTCACTAACCTTCACCAATTTTCCGTCTCTAATGTTCCTTGACTTGAGACTTCTCATGCTACCTCCGAGGACACCACCGCCTCTCTGGGTAATGACACGAGTGCCTCTTGAATAGTTACGGTTGGGTTTCTGAGATGCATCAACTTGAGCTTTTCTCTCAAAACTAACACGATTCAGTTCACCAGCATCCTCAGCTAACGGGCCATACTGGTTTGAAATGCTTTTACACGATTTGAGTGATGGGAGGAGCATGTCCATGCTGAGCTCCTGCTGAATAACGGCCTTGTTCTGTTCACATCCATACGAGGCAGCTACTAATGTGCCGGCTAAAGCAGGCATCAGTTCTGGATCACTGAAGAACACAAAGGGCAAGTCGCAAACCTGTTGTTTTTTATACATAGTTAGATTCTCCAACGTCGTATTAGAGGTAATATACGAGATGCGGAGCAAGTTAACTCCTCACCTTGTGAAGGATCGTAGGGCTCTTTCCCCAGCGTAGGACTGCTTGATTCTCTGGATGGAATAGTGCAAAATAACCAAGGAGTGCCAAAGATTCCAGCAGGAGTGTTCCAATCTACTCAATCAAGAAATATACAAGAGTTTTCTTTAAGAAAATCAACATAGATATTGGGACTACATTTTGATTTTCTTTCACATTAAAGAAAACTTAATTTAGAGAATTTAAACTTTTCAAAATTATAGGTAAAAAGATCAGCTCAAACAGTTTTTAATCAATTAAAGTTGCAATTTAATATGTATGTTAAACTCAATAATATCTAGAAAGATTTGATACCTAGTAAATTTGATGGGAACCCAATGATAATTGGCACTTGAGCAAATTTGAAGACTTAAGACAAAAAATCATACAGAATTCATGTCACTCCTTTCATATCTCAAGCTTTTTGAAATCCAAGCCTCAAAAACATTCAATCAAAAACACAATATATAATAAACATTAATATAAGCTAATAAATGGCCTCCAAATATGTAAAATTCCCTAAATTTTCAGCGGATAAATTTAATTTTAGATTTGTAAATTTCTTTATTATTACACTATCGCCTTTGAATATTTGAGAGAGAGATAATAGAAGAAACCAATTATCTAAGAAAGAAGGCAAGAAATAAGTATTAGAATAGAGGTATAGATGTAACTACACAAACAAAAATTACACCCTTCCTATACATAAACATAATAGCCATGCAATGAAATTGAAATAAAAGTTGGAAGTTCTTAATTTTTTCTATATCAAGGACCTTTAGATATACAACTTCTCTAGAATATCAATCTAACGAAACTTAGAGAGGAGATTTTTCAAAATTAGTAAAGCAGGAATTACTCAACTTGTTCAAAGACAACACAGTATTAAGTTATATGTCTCCTTTTCATGCAAAGCATCTGGTAGGATGGGCACTTCGTATAATAAACCGATTTTACAAAGAGAAATATAAAATTACCTTATCGTTGGCTACTCCCCAGTTACTTGTGCAATGTGAAAGGATAAAACTCATCAAGTGAAAGAACTCCATTTTAAGATCCGGTTGAGCCTGAAATCAGTTTTGGAGAAGAAAATCAACTTTGAACTAAAAATCTGGTCGATGGGTTGCAGTCGGGACTTACCAGCATTTTCTGGATGAAAGAAATATCTATTAGAGCCAGATTGTTCAAGACCTTCAGAACTCCTGTCGCTACTTCCTCAAAATTAGATGGCAGCACATACGAACTCTGAAAATGGTTCAAAAAACTATTTAGGGACAAATAGTGCTTGAAGCTGTAGCATGTTTATTACTTTATTATACATGCACATGCACACAAAAAATGCCATACGGGAAATGATATTATTAGTACTCCAATAAAGATGGACTTTTTATTGCTGTGCACGATTCCACATATAAAATACCATCACTAACAGCTCACAGCAAACAATATAAAATCAAGTTCATAAATATAAAATCAAGTTCACAATAAGGTTTTGCAGGTAATATTACAAAACTATGATTTGCATGGAAGATGATGATTTACACCAGACCTGTTCAGCAGACAACCGGTTATTGCCCTGCAGTAGCACAGCTGTTAACATGGAAGGAAGACATACTAAGCCAGTCTCGGACATCGCCGCAAGAAGAAATGCTGCAGGCTGCTTTGCTCCACAGCTGTTTCTATTTTTTAGTTCAGCACCATTACTTACACATTTATTGCAATCCTCGGCAACAGAACATTGATATTTATCTTCCAATAGAGCTGTGGGTGACTCACCCATGGCATCTTTAGAAGCAAAATGCTCAACATCAAGAGAGGTATCATACATGGGAATCTGACTACTTGCCGCATCAATTTTTGAATCTCCATCTTTTCTACCCTCGGGCACGTCCATCAAATCTGTAGGTAAATCCCCAGTTGGCAAAGAGGGCGTGGTATCCATACTAAACTCATGTCTTAAATTAGCAGTCCCGGAAAGTTTTCCCTCTCCAAGTTTATTTCCTTGTATAATATCGTTAGGAAAAGAATCCCAGTCTATCAAGTACGACTCTCGGAATTTGGAAGTCAGAACTGTCAATAAATTAATACCTAGGAGAATAGATGAAGGGAAAGGAGAACCTTCCACCTGTGGTCTATCATAAAGAGCAAAAAGATCTCTCAGCCGATGAATAATTTGGTATGCAATTACAAGCTCTATCAAACCATCCTGCATCTGAAGTTGGTAGTCATTACAGCTTACATGATCAACAATTGCTGCAATAGTCCATAGGAAGCCATCCACAATTTCAGAAATCGACTCCAAATTTCCAGTTGACACTTTAGTCGGGACGATATTAGTTTGAGCAGGAATATTCGATGATGCCGCCATCTTGATATAGTTCTCAAGGGCCGTCGCCAACATCGGAATAAGTGGGGGCAAAAGATTCTGTACAAGAAAATAGCATTTGTTCGCTGGCGTTGCCAGCACTACCTTCAAAAGCCTCAAAAGATATACAGTAACCTGGCAAGCTTCAGGTTTGGATGTGTGAGAAGCAGGCAGTGCGGAAGCAATAAAATCGAGCAGACCAGCTTGGCGAGAAGCCTGCAGCTCAGCATCCCTTCCTTCCAAATACTAGAATTGAAGAAGAAAAAGGGAATGCAAGTGTGTCAAGAGTAATTGATACCTTTGAAAAAGGATAAAAGATAAACTGACAGATAAAGCAGGAATAAATAGTCAACCAAGTACTTCAGGAGTAAGGCAATACCTTGATAATTTCAGCAGTTATCAGTCCAAAATTAGCAGCACCATCTTTTCTTGCTTGCCGAAGCTTTTGCAAATCCTGAAGCCACCTACCGACTTTTCTCCTCGCAGTTCCAACAGCAGTCCTATAGCCAAGACTACAACTTTCAAGTGCAGCTGAAGGCTCAGGAAATTCATGTTTTAGTGACATGAGCCTTTGTCGTATTTTTTTAATCCTTCGCTTCAGTGAGTGTTGCAATGCCTCATCTTTTAAGATACTAGTACCAGACGGACAACTACTATCATTGGTAAGAGTATCATCTCCATTGCTGTATGGAGCTGACCTAACTTGGGCTTGGCCTTCTTTACCTGCAAAGCGTCTTAATAAAGGAGAAGATTGATCCCGGAAATCCATAGATGCTCTTTCTCGAATCTGTTCTAGATAAAATTTCCGCCGCTGTTCGCTTTCACTGAGTCTTTCAGCTAATTTCTGAGCCAAGAGTTCAGCTTCCTCCTGCCGCGCTTTGGCTCGGATCTCTTTCCTCCTCATGTGTTCTATAGCCTTGGCTTCACGGGCCGCACTTGATGCTTTCCTCTCTTCTTCCCTTCTAACTTGAGCCTCTTCCTTTCTTCGCTGAGTTTCTGCAAGGCGCTGTAACTTCTCAGCTTCGATGAGCCTTTTACGTTCCAAAACAGCCTCTTCCCTGGCCATGTCCTCTTTCTGTTTAGTTTTTATTACCTGAAGCTTCTCCGCTCTCCTCAGCTCAGAATCATGAAGCTTCTTGCGTAATATGTGCTTTTTGTTCTCTTCATTAAGTGAGGTGATGAATCGTACCTCATTAACTTTACTAGTCTCATCACCAGCTCTTCTCACAACCTGAGCTATATAAGCTTCATGCCTGGATTCACTACGTTGATGGCGAGCATACATCGACTCTCGCAACTTATTGCTGCGAACAGTTTGCCATTCACTTACACGGCTCAGCTTCTCCGATGTCCGTTGAAGCCTCTGAACTCTCTCATGCTCAAGTTGAGCTCTGATTCTTGTCGCACGAGCATGTTTCTCCTCAGCATCTTTTTTAAGATCAACAGCAGATTTTTTCTTCTTCTCAGGAGACATAAGTTTATCATGCAGAACACGAACTCGCTCGGTGCTTTTCCTGCTCAAGCCAGGTGAATACGAGAAGCGGGAAGATACACGAGGCGGGATTGCAAGTATATCCTCCCAATTTCTCTTCTCTTTCCAAGCATCCATGGAATTCCCCGAAATTCCATTTCTCTTCTCTCGTTCTCTTTCAGGAACTGGTCTTCTCAACGGATCAACAGACTTCAAATTTTTCTCAGCAGTATTTTCTGCTGGGGTTTTGCTTTTCTTATGAAGGAACTTTTCTGCATCAGAAGAAGGTCCATGTACTTCGCTATTGCTCTTTCCGTTACCATAGGGGATAGGAGCCTCTTTGGGAGGTAATTTCGATGCCCCAGAACCTGGTTTTGGATCGTGGTGTTTATTTTCTTTATTCGGGTGCTGAGCTAGAACTGATTCACTAGTCTGTTCAGTCACCTTCTCCAATGATTCTTTAGAGCCAGTCTCCGAATCATCTTTTTTAACGTACTTCTCCCAGTCTACAATATCCCTTGTTCCAAAATGGCAGCTCTGACAATCAGACCCCAGATTCTTAGAGTTGTTGGAACGTTCACTTGTTCTCTCCTGCTGAATTTTCCGGAAAGCCTCAAGAGACGAAGACAGAATTTCCGCCCTGTGTGGTGAAGTTGTCATTCGACGAACCTACCATCAGATAAAACACTTGAGCTTACAGGAGAAAATGAATACTAAGAAGTATGTCAATTTGTGTCTAATTGATCAGCAAATGAAATTAAGGAGTTCAGACGAACACTTGGGGAATGCATAAACAAATCATCGATATTGTAAACACATTTCTAAGCATCATAGTCAAAGTTCAGTTCACAAAAAATAGAAGTTGCTATACCTATGTTCCATCATAAATAAGTAAAAGGCATTTCAGAAATCAATATTTTATGATGAGCGCTGACAAAAAGGAAAATATTCCACGGGGACTATAACATGAATTTACAAGAGTAATACTCATCATTGCAAGATAAGACAATTTAATAAACTATTTCCCTGACCAATCTATTTGTTTATGGTTACTCAGTTACTAAATGCAATTAAATAAAGCAGAAGCAACCTACATAAGTAAAAATTGAAAACCTAAATGACAGGATATTTTGAATAGAAAAGGAAAGCTGACCTCCCATGAGAGGGCATGTGGTCTTCGATGATCAGACTGCATCACCAGTGGACCCCCATCAGCGCCATGGGATGAGGATCTTTTCGATTTTTCAAACGTTTGTACTCTACTATTTAGTTCTCTAAAGTCTAATGCAGCTTCTTCAAGAACAAGACTAGCCTCTTTCATTTGCTCAAGATCACATTCAAGTTCGCATAAAAGATAGAGCTCATCTACAGCCCTATTGAGGTTTTCAAAGAGGAAGCACCAAAGACGCTCTCTGAATCTTTCTTTGCTCTCACCCACGTCATCTGAAGTGACGACATCTGCATTTTGCGTATCTAGAAGACCATCGGTATTTGCTTTACTTGTTTGATTGCTAGACCCTTCAGTCGGAGCTGCCAAAATAGATTCCTCCCTTCCGGGTTTAGAATTATCTGATAGTAGTTTGTCAGAATGTACACCAATTGTTCGACTGCTTATAGCTGAATCCATAAGAGATACGACTGAAACATTAGCAGATTTGACCCTTTCTATCTTGTTGTTATCAATGCACACAACATTTTTTCCAGATAGGTCATAGGTCGCCTCATCATCTGGCTCGAGATGCTCGTTCTCGACATTAGAACCTGAGATTGATGTACTCCGACAGACTCTTTCCTCACTAGTAATTTGCTCTTTAACTTCTTCTAAGGACACTTCATTCGCCTCCTCGGTGGTTTCTTCAACAAATATAGTTATCGGAGAGGAAGAATGAGATTCTGGAAGACAATGATCCCTATCAAATTTGGTCTTGTCGGGATCAAGTGGAACTGCACAGGGAAGGCTTTCAGCTGCAACGTCAACCTTCACAGGAACCAAATCGCAATTTTTAACTCCCCCTAACTCAAATTCAGCTCCTGAAGCTTTGCCGTAATGTTTGAGAGTTCCCTCGTCTAAATCACCCCATTTGATTTGTGGAAGAATGCTATCTTTGTGGATACTTCCTTGACTAACGACTAGTTTATGACTAGGATCTTCAGTATTTCTAGCAACCAAATGAGATGAACCTGAATCTTCACTGTTTTGACTGACAATACGCTTGTCAAGGCAATGATCAATTGCCCCATCCCCTTCAGAATTAGAAGTGGGTTTGGTAGCATTAGCTTTGACGTCATCAAGGGCATGTTGAACTGCCCCATCACCAGTAGAGATAGAAGTAGACTCTTTAGCCTTGCTTCTGTCAAGCACAGCACAATCTTTACCGGTATTATCTCTTTGGCTTGCATTTGAGTTACTCTCCGATTTTTTACCAAAAGAAGATTGATTGTTTGGCTTGCTAAACCTCTGTTTTCCAGACAGCCCTTCAACCCAACCATGGAATGAGAACTTCAAATTGCTTCTGTGTTTCTGAAGAAGAAGAGAAAAGTGATGAAATGAATCTAAAGACAAAAAGTGAAATCACAGGAACATTCCTACCCTGAAAATAAATTAGAAGTTTTTAAGTGCTTATCAGAAGATAAATAAAAATGGAAGCCGATTTGGAAATAGTAAAAAAACTAGTGCAGCAAGAAGAGGTCATTGTCTCATAGTAATGCACATTCGAAAATACAAGCAATGATTTCACGATGTTTGAAATTTATACTCCAAATACGAGTGGATCAGGACAAGGGGAATCATCAAAGTTAAGACCTTTTCGAACTATGCCTGTATATATTTTGAGAATCAAATGTCATGAACTTTGTTGTTCCACTCCGAATGAGGAACATAACAAAAGAGAAACAGTCCCATCACAAAGATTATGCTCCTCAGTGATTACCACTTCAGCAACTCCATGAAATGAAGCATCAAAGAAGCAATAAAATTCCAACTTTTTTCCACTCAAAGGAACCTAAATACATTAATATACATAACTCAGTAGAGACGATTAAATATGTAATTTTCATCCATATCATATGTAAACACAATTCAGTATTCAACCTCCAACATCAAGGAAATTTACAAAGCACAAACCTTTTTCACTTGCATCCATCCAGAAGCCTGATCGTCTCCACCATCACTCTTCTCCATAAAAAAATACAACACCCAATATTTTCTTTTTTCTCTACAAATAAAAGAATTTCAATCCCAGAAAAGTATTCCCTTTCAACATCAAAGTACACAGTAAAAGAGTGTCAAAACAAACGCATCTGCACCAATATTTTTCCAATTAAATAAGTTAGATGGCCCAGTGTTTAAGATTTCAAACTACACATAAAAAGTAGATACGGTTGAAAGCTTTAAATTGAGGGTCCCGGGCCAAATGGCCGCTAAAGTTTGAATAGAAAATCAGCCGGGCGCAGAGTTTTGAACTGATTGAAGGTGAAAATTTTCAAGAAAATGTGGAGCAGTAGAGAGATTGGTGTAATATATATGTATTCACAATGATTTCTTTCTTTTTCCCCTCAGCGAAGAATGAAAAGATTTTGGGCGAAAAGAATGATCAAGAATTAGTGACAGACAGTAACTTAAAAAAGTTTATTGAAAATACAAAGTAAAAAGAATGAGTGAAGAGAGAGAGAGAGAGAGAGAGAGAGAGAGAGAGAGTGAGTATTAAAAATGAGAGATTTGGGGATGAAAGATTTCGATATCTGACCAATTTGTTGTTAACATTGACTTATTATTAAACAAGGTTTAATTGTTAGATAAGTTATGCATAAGACACCGTTTTTTATTCTATTTGGAATTTGATAAATTTTTTGAATCGTTTCAAATAATTATGTTTGTGCTTCTAGCAAATTAAACAATTTCAATTTTTTTTTTCAAAAAAAGAACAATTTTAAACTTTTTCATGTCATCTAAATTTGACATGCAACACTCCCAATTTTTAATATTACCCAAATTTTATAGTAAGACAATCTCCATTTTATGACACGTAAATATATTATCATGCAAATTAGGGGTGAGCAAAAAATACCGAAAAATCGAACCGACCGTAAAATCGTACCGAAACCGTCCCGAAATTATGGTTAATCGTACTAGTTTGGTCGGTTTTTTTTGTAATTTTAAAAAATCCGAACCGGCGGTTCGGTTACGGACTTTAAATTTAAAAAACTGACGGTTAACCGACCGAACCGATATTTATTAAATAATTATAAATATATTATATTATTTATATTAAACTATTTATTAATTAAATCAACCCTAAATATACATATTCTTTAATTTGTTTCTACCGCTTAGCTCACTCTCTCTCTCTAATTCCTCTCAAAATTAAAATCTTTTCATCTCTCTAATTTCACTCAATAGCTTAATTATAATCTTCCTCAGTGACGTGAAGGTTCAAGGTAAGCTACTACTAATACTAACTAATTAGATAATGAGAATGATTGGATAATGTATAGTATAGGCAATATTAAGTTTATGATTATGATGATAGACAATTGATT
>JAYJMF010000031.1:2301987-2317247 GCA_036873715.1 Salvia sclarea | reverse complement strand
TTTGATTTTATTTTATTCGTTGCACATCCTCTTTCTTCGGTTCTCTTTTCATTTCTTTATCTGCGCGGGCTTTTTTCTTTTCTATTTTGATTTTTTTAGGTTATCTTTTCATTTACATATTTTATGTTATGGATATTTTTTGATGCTCATGTTGAGATTTATTATTATCAAATAAAACGAATAAATGTTTACGTAGTACCTCTGTAGTAATGCAATATTATTGGAATTTAATCCGATTGTATGATTTTAACTAACTGATTAAGAGATGAACGTTGTTTCAAATAGATAAATAAATAATAAGAGATGGAATATGAGCTAATTGAATCTAACTTATATAAATGTTAATATTTTAAATTTTTATATAATATAAAATTTACAAATTAATAGAATATACTCTGATTCATGCATCGCACGTGGGCGCGTACTATTTTAGCAATATTTAGAAGTAGTTGCAACTTGCAAGAGAGAGAAACGATATTTAAAAAATTGCAAATTCAACACCCTCTCTCAACATCCTTCAATTTTATTGTTAAGATCAGATATATATATTTTCTTGATTAAAAAGTGTCGTGCCAAACTTGCAAGTAAACCCCAAAATTTGTTTCCAATTGCAACAACTTTCAAATTGTGATTTACTTTGCTAAATGGTTAGGATGCCATCTTTATTTGGCAAAATTATGTTGGTTCCCAATTCATAGACAGTTTTTTTATTTTGATTAAAGCGAAACTTTTTTTAAACTTTTTATAGAAGTACTTAGGGTGGAAGTGTAAAATACTAAGTAAATAAGGAATAGGAACTAACAATATTTCCTTATATATATAGAAAGAGCTTTTTTTTATTCGATCATCCGTTATTTCTACACCATTCTTCTCTTTTTTCCTTTTCTAAGACTTATTTATAGGGGGGAGAATTTGGGTCCGGTTCTTCGATGCTCCCGGAACCGAACCGGACCCGCGGCACCGCGGTACTATCGAGTACCGAACGAGTAGGTACCGGCTCTGGTGCCGGTTCTCCCTCCCCCAGAATTTTCGGTTCCGGAGTACCGAACCTGTAAATAACCGAAAGAACCGCAAATTCCAATTTAATTACTAAATCCCTAAATCAATTCACTTCTCTTCTTCTCTCACTCTCGCACGCTGCACGCGACACAACACCACCACGCCCCGCGAGTCGGCAGATTGAGGAGACGCGGCCACCGCCACCGTTCGCCGCCGAGCCCAGTTGGCCAGCCACCGCCGGCCGCCACGCATCCTCTCAAGCTACTCAGACACGTGACGCAGCCGCAGGCCCGCAGCCACGCGACGCAGCCCCGCGACCGCAGCAGACGCATCTGCGTTTTGGTGTCGTGTTTTGTATTTTTGGTGTTGTGTTTTGTATTTTTGTATTTTTATATATGTTTGGTGTCATGTTTTGTATTTTTTATGCTTCTTGTTGTTGGAACAAAAAATAATCAAAAAAATAGGAAACTATTTTTTTTTTTTAAACTGGATCGGTTTTTTCGGTACTCCTGGAACCGAACCGGCGGTACCGAGTACCAAATACCGAAGTGTCGAGTACCAATTGGTACTGAAACCGGTTCCATCATATGTCATTTTTTCGGTTCGGGTACCCGAAATTTCGGTACTGAGTACCCAGAACCGAACCGATTCTCTCCCCTACTTATTTACACAGCAGTAATTTGGGCTAAAAATATAGAAGGCCCAAATTACCCAGAATAAAACTTGTTGAAAACACCCGCTAACCCGACCCATTCGAAATTAAGAAAAGAAATTTAAATTTAATTTAATTTTTTCTTGAATTTTGGGGGCTAGGGCACGCACACTCAGATTTCAGATTCCACTCCTCTTCTTCTTCTTCTACTACTCCATCACCAAATCTATTCTTCGATATCCGAGTTCAACTTCTGAGCTCTCCGTCGTCGTTTTTAAGTCTGATTGGCGGCGCCACGACGGAGCCTTGACTCTTCTAGTCCGATCTCGCGCGGCGAAGAATCGAAGGTTAGTTACCCAACCAAAATCCTGACTCGATGCTGGGGGTTAACAACTGTTAGACTCCTCGTTTTAATTTTGAACAAGCGTTCTCTCTCTCTCTCTCTCTCTCTCTCTTTTGTTTTTTGCATTTATTCAAACTGAAAGTTGCAGAGAATTTGCGGTTAGATCGTCAGGAGAAGTGAGATGTCAAGGTTTCATGTGGGCGGCAAAGTGGTCGATACTGTTGACTTGTTGAGAAAGAGGCATTGGGCATGGCGTTTGGATATGTGGCCTTTTGCGATTCTCTACGGGGTGTGGCTGTCAGCTGCAGTCCCCAGCTTGGATTTTACGGATGCTTCGATTGTTTTGGGCGGCATATCTGCGTTTCACATTCTGGTGTTTCTATTCACCGTTTGGGCCGTGGATTTTAAATGCTTTATAAAATTCTCCAAGGTTCGTTTTTTCGTGACTGAAAATGCTTTTCTTATCCATTCTGTCTTGCTTTTGCTCAAGATTTATGCCTAATATGTCAGTAATCACGACTTAAAATTATTATGATCAATAAATAGATGCGCATAAAGTTGTTCCCAGTGATACAAGTATTAAGTTTGCTGGATTCTTTAGGAAGTGGACTATGATACATACTTGTGATGATCATTATGAATAGTGAAATCATCTTTAGTTGATATGTTTTTTGTTATACTTATTATTTGTCGCTCGGAGCACTAGGACCAATATTGATAGTTGTGATTTATTTAGTTGGCCATTAGCTTTTGTTGAAATTACTATGATTACTAGTAAAATTCCTTCGAGAGAGGCACAAGCGTTTTTGCTATATACTTTGATAGAGGTTGTTAACTTTTCTGTTATTTAATGGGGTAGTTGAATTTGATTTGTCTGAGATCTGGGTATTGAGTGCAATGCTTGGTGCAGGGAACAACCAGTTTGTGCACTATGATAAGAAAAGAAAAAAAAAACAATTAAGGAGATTGAACAAAAAGGTTGTTAACTGTCATACTCCAGGTCAAAAAATCAAATTGCTGCATTAGCGTATTAGTCCTGCATGCTGCATTAATGATTTTTTCTGTTGTGAAAGATGGGTACATGTATTAAATGCAATGTGCAGTTGCCATACACTAATCTGTAACTCTGTAAAGTTCCAAGTGCAAGCTTTACATGTTTTGGTTATCATTTGATTGGGTTTTGTCTACCTAGTAAAATCTAAGAGGCTGTAGTTGCCATTCATCTCATTGAGAGCTAGTATCTTTGATCAAGCTATGTTGTCGCACATGCACTTGAACTATTTTTTGTGATTGTACTTTATTGCTCTAATTTCTAACGTGTAGCGAGTGTTGCATGGCAGGTTAATGATATTCATCATGCAGATGCTTGCAAGATTACTCCAGCTAAATTTTCTGGCTCTAAAGAAGTTGTGCCGCTTCACTTTCGAAAGGTTGGAATTTTGCAGCCTCATACTCTCTCTTATTCAAGTTTGCGATGCTTATGTGCCTTTGTGGTCTTATGCTGCGAGCTATGTTACATCACTTACATGATAGTCTTTGCTGTGAGGTCTGGTTTCTATCTGCCGCATCTAATTATTTGAATAGGTATAGTAAAAAATTTATAGAATGGGCCGACGACCACTTTTTAAGGTGCATCATTCTCTTTTTTTCGTCTTGTGAGTTGTGTGTATGGAAACCTTGATTTTCACGAATACTAATTGTTGAAGTCCTGTTTGTCCACACATTAACTTGGTATAGATCCATCACTCAATATATAATTTGGATAACCCTTCTCCTTCAAAGGCCTTTTAAGAGGTGATGGCCCAATTCTAATATTCCCTCCTTCCCTCCGGGCTTGTCCGATTTGCTTTCTGCATGCAGATTAAGAAAACAAAGTGGATGTGTGTGAGGTGGTGTGGCCCACATGGGACCCACGTGCATTCTGTGTCTAACTTTTAGCCTAAAAAGGAAACGGGACAAGCCCAGTGGGATGGAGGGAGTGATAATTTTAGTACTTTTTAGAGCATAGCAAGAAGATAGCATTAAAATTGAATGTTCACTTATTCACACCTTACATTTACATGATAACCAAACTGCTATGGGTTGCTATTATTAATATAATTTTTGGTAATGCATAAACATGATATAGTTTTGCTGAAACTAAACCAAAAACTTGCGAACTCCACTTGGAGAGGAACATGCAATGTTGTGTTGTTACTCATGTCAGTATGGTGTTCCCCAAAATGGTAGGATAGAGGCTGCTGAGGTTCTGATTATGCTGTAAAAAACATTGCCTCTCACAACAATATGATCACAACTAGTAATTGCTCTGCCGCAGTTATAAAATTTAGGCTTCAAGCAATATTCTTTAATGATATTGACATATTGTATGATTTGTTTGTGGAGTATCTTAGTGTAGACTAGCCTTCTCTCAGCACCTCTATTCTCTTTAGAAATAAAACAAAAGAAAGAACATTTGTCTAACAAATTAATAGCATCTGTTCCTAATTCTCTCCATTTTGTTGAATGTTCCTAAGTTGGCAGCTTCTTCAACATCACCGGGTTCAGAAGAGATCTACTTCGATTTCAGGAAGCAACATTTTATTTACTCGGATGAGAAACATACATTCTCTAAACTTCCCTATCCATCCAAGGAAGCAATTGGGTATTATCTCAAGAATACTGGTTATGGTACAGAAGCTAAAATTCTTACTGCTACTGAGAAATGGGGAAGGAATGTGTAAGTTCTTTCAACCCACTGTGCAGTTTAATTTATACATCTTTCCCTCTGACAGCACTAAGTCATTTGGTGCTATTATGAAACTGTAACATCTCGTATTATGAATTATCCATTTAATCTGTATTCATTATATATGTTCATGTACTTTCCACTGGTTTCTCTGAAAGGATTAATCATTTTGCATCCAGAGCTTTGTTTGCTAATAAATAAGTTTTGACTATGCAGATTTGAGTATCCTCAACCCACATTCCAAAAATTGATGAAAGAGCAGGTCATGGAACCTTTTTTCGTATTTCAGGTTTATAGTAATTCTGCTACACTCTTTTTTTCAGCTTCGTTAATAGTTCACTTTCAATTTTTTGTACTGTGTGATACTTGTCTCAGTTTCTTAAATTCCTTTGTCACTTAATGAGGTCTTTTCTAATCTGTTATTTGCATTGCATTTAGGTTTTCTGTGTTGGCCTGTGGTGTTTGGATGAGTATTGGTACTACAGTCTTTTCACTCTATTCATGCTGTTTATGTTTGAATCAACAATGGCAAAAAGCCGTTTGAAGACTTTATCTGAGCTCAGACGTGTAAGAGTGGATAGCCAAATTTTGATGGTTTATCGGTGTGGCAAGTACGTCCCAATTAATTCCTTTCTCTATTTTCTTTTGAATATTATGCTCTCTCTCTCTCTCTCTGACTATATATAATTATTATATATATATATATGTATATTTAAATCAATAATTTTAATATACTTATATCCTTTACCTTTTACTTTGAAATTTAGGTGGGTTAAACTCTCGGGGACTGAACTTCTGCCTGGGGATGTTGTATCCATTGGGCGCTCTACTGGTCTGGATGGGGAGGACAAATCTGTTCCTGCTGACATGCTTATTTTAGCTGGAAGTGCTATTGTGAACGAAGCCATTCTTACTGGGGAGTCTACACCACAATGGAAGGTTATTTCCACTACTAAAATGATACACTTGTCCTTTGATTTCCTTATTATGCTATTCTCAAGTTCCTTAGTTATGCTATTCTTGTGATTCTAATATTTTTCTCCTTAAAGCAACTGATTTCAGTTAGCATAGGATGATGTTCATAGGTAGTACATAAATTAATAACTAATAAAATAACTATAATTGTGATTTGGGAAGAGAAGAATAGATATAATTTTTCCCAATCCCCATAACTTTTGGGTAGCCTTTGTCATAGCTTCATTAAACTAGATACAACCACTTTGGTACCCTTTCTCTTGTAGATATTGATAAGCTGAAGAATATGTCAGGGAGGCTAAGTTGCAGATAATAACACATTTTTTCTTTGAGGTCCTTCTTAAAATTCATATTCATATTGTTATGAAATTATGTGTTTAATACTAAAATTATGCACACATCATCTTCTGAGGTTTTCATCTTAACTCATTAAGAATTTTGTAGGTCTCAGTAGGCAACAGAGGAAATGATGAGAGACTATCAATTAAACGGGATAAGGCACATGTTCTTTTTGGTGGTACAAAGATATTACAGCATACACCAGATAAGGTTCATCACGTGTCCCTTACTTCTATTGACAGAATGCTCACATGTTGTATTCATACTTGAGCATTTACTTATTATCTTCTTGATACAGTCATTTCACTTGAAAGCCCCTGATGGGGGCTGTGTGGCTGTTGTGCTGCGAACTGGATTTGAAACTAGTCAAGGAAAGCTAATGCGTACTATATTGTTTTCAACTGAGAGGGTAAAGCTGTTTTGCGCATTTCTAGTTGGTCTATTGATGTTATATGGATAACTCTATTCATAATTTCCTTTACAATTTTATTATTGAATGTGATCTAGGTTACTGCAAACAGCTGGGAAAGTGGGCTTTTTATTTTGTTCTTGGTAGTATTTGCTCTTATAGCCGCTGGTTATGTCCTTAAAAAGGTAATATGTCTCTGATAGATGCTCATGAAGATCTCATTTGTTTTGATACTTTATTCTAAAGAACGTGGTGTATGTTATGCTATAATTGTTCCACAGGGCCTTGAGGATCCAACAAGGAGTAAATACAAGCTTCTGCTGAGTTGTTCATTGATTATTACTTCTGTGATCCCCCCTGAACTTCCAATGGAGCTGTCGATAGCTGTTAATACATCATTGATTGCACTGGCCCGGCGTGGAATTTACTGTACAGAACCATTTAGAATACCATTTGCTGGAAAGGTGAACATACAACTTTATTTTCCCATGTATAATTCTACAAATATTACTAGTGTTTTTGTTTGGTACCAATCCTCAAATGATTGATACTGGCTACAAGCATTTTCTTTGAATTTGAAATAGTTAGATTAAACTTAATAATAATGTAATTCTTTAGGGATTGTGTCATCAAAGTTTGTGTTCTTAGGACTTACTGTTAGTTATTTAACTTGACCTGTATAAAAGTGTGGTTACTATGTTCTATAGTCTTATATTGCTATATAGTTTAAAAAAGGCTAGAATATGTCAACTATTGTATCTCTGTTTCTCTCTCTCTTTCTCACACACACACACACATGCCCACCTACCCACCCTATGTTTTTCTGTGGTTGTTGATTACATGTCTACTTTAAAGCATGCTGCTGATTTCGATATATTTATCCTTTCAGGTTGATATATGCTGTTTTGATAAGACTGGGACACTAACTTCAGATGACATGGTACAATGCTCAAGTTGTATTATACATCTTTCCTCTTGAGCCTTCAATGTATTTTGTTTATTTTCTTCATTTGTGCCTCAGGAATTTTCTGGAGTTGGTGGTTTGACAGACAGTGAAGACTTAGAAACCGAAACGTCTAAAGTGCCTGATCGAACATTGGAAATACTAGCATCTTGTCATGCTTTGGTCTTTGTGGATAATAAACTGGTATAATATATTTTCGTTTATGAATTATTTAGTTAAGCTCACTGCTTTAAAATCTGGAAGTGTACAGGATGTAGACTCCAGGTCCCATTTTCAGATGACTTTAGTGACTTATGTGATTTATGATTGTTACTATGTGATTTTTTTTTTGAGGGAGTTACTATGTGATTTATGGTTCTTACATGATGTATTTTGAGGTCATATAACGTGATTGTGTAAGTGGAATATCATTTGTGTGCATACATAACTGATGATTGGTGTTAGTTATGAGTAGAAAAGCGGATAGTGAAAGGGCAAGTAGCGGTAGGAAGTTCATAAAACTGAATATGTTGAGAAGTCTAGGATGTGTGGCCGTATTACAATGATACAGTGGTTCTTAGACAATTACTCATTTAGCAAATGACCTTCCTAGAAATTCATGCTTTCTCTAGTCATGGCCAGTTGAAGACTAGGTAATAAATCTTTCCTTCTCGAATCATCCCCTCTCTTGTCACAAACATGCATAGCCACAATGATGCATTTCCTCGTAATTGGGGGTTCCCTCTTTGAGAAGTTCGAAACATTGATTAGGTATATTGCTCTCCTGCGTTGCAAGAAAATGAAAACTGATATATTTTGGTATATTATGCTGTCAATTTGTTGCTCTTTTTTGTGTTTTCATTTGATGGCAGATAGAAAAGTGTGGTGGAATCACATCATTTAACTATCTTGTATAATACATTTGAAAGGTTTCAATGACATCAGATTTTCTTCAGTTTTGGCTGTTCATGAAACTTTCTGTCCTCTAGAAATTAAATCGTTAGAAGTATTAAATTTTTATATTTCTTTTAATAAACCCTTGCTTTATGCAGTAACATTTGCTCTCTACACCTTGATGTAGGTTGGTGATCCTCTTGAGAAAGCTGCACTGAAAGGAATTGATTGGACCTACAAATCAGATGAAAAGGCCATGCCAAAAAAGTATGCTCTTAATCGATCTTCAGTTAATACATTATGTCGATGTAGTAGCCGATGCTTCTACGCACTTGCTTCCATTTAAAAGAGAGCCCTTGTTGCTATCTCATAAAAATTGGCTTGTATTTCTCATTTTATGATTTTATCTATTCTATTTTCATAAAGACCTGTAGTCTAAGGACAAGTCTTGGTCATTTGTTTATTTCTTGAATTTCATTGTATATATATTTTTTTGTTAACTAACATCTGCTGTAAATCTTATGTTACTTTGATCTCCTTGATGTGAACAAATGCAGGGGTGGTGGCAATTTTGTCCAGATTGTTCAGAGGCATCACTTTGCTTCTCACTTAAAAAGAATGGCGGTAGTTGTTCGTGTCCAGGAGGAATTTTTTGCTTTTGTTAAGGTATGGTGAAAAAGTATATGTTCGTGTACATATTATGTATCCACATGCACACCTGGTGAAAGTTTTGCATAGAAAACAATCTCTTGGCTACTGTAAACAAAACCTGCAATGTTAATTGAAGTCCATTAATCATATACTTCACAATGGGGATGCCAACTAATATCATCTGGAGCTGAGAAAACTTTCCTTATCATTAAGGAATCTATTTTTGTCATAACCATGATGCGCATTCCAGTTTCTGTTTTTAATCATTGCATTAGTTGGTGTTTTTTAGAAATGGACATGACAGCTAATGTGCCTTTTAGCATCTTTGTGCTTATAAACACTGTCTGTTAATCTTTCTTAATATAACTAATCAGAAAGAAAACATCAAATTTTATGGTGTGGTTTCTGATAGTTGATGATCCCATCTCCTTAATATATTTCAGGGTGCTCCAGAAACCATTCAGGAAAGGCTTGTCGATGTGCCTGAATGGTATGTCGAGACTTACAAGAAACACACCCGTCAAGGGTCTCGTGTTTTGGCTCTGGCTTACAAGTCTCTTCCAGATATGACAGTAAGAGTTTTACCTTTTCACCCCATATTTTCGTCCTCCTTATACTTTGTATATTTACATTTTTTCTTTCATTTTGTCAATAATTTATAGCTGTTAGGGATGTCTGTTTACTTTGAGTGTCTGTTTACTTTTCTTTGTAGCATTAGTTACATGTTTGACTTTTGTAGGTTCTGTTCCATTGAAGTGAATTTTGTAAGACTACACGAATGCATGCCCCTTTTGATTAAACTTGCTTTATATTCCCTCCCTCCCACCGAAGTTGTTACGTTTTCCTTTTCGAGCTGGCCCAACGAAGTTGTTACATTTCCTTTTTAAAACATCTTTATTACCCACACAACTTTAAATAATATATATCTATCATTACTTTACAATACTTTTCAACTCTCCTAAAACTCCACACCCAAAAGAAACGTAACAACTTCGTCGGGACGGAGGGAGTGTATTCTAAGTCTGTGGGTTCTAGGTTCCGTTGAAAGAATTTTCTATGAGCATGTAGAGCCACTGACCCTATTTGTTCCCCTGCCCAAATCTTCCATTCTTTCCCTCTCATTAAATAAGCACTCGAAATCTATTATAAAACCTTACATATAATTTTGGCTGTTTATTTGCGTCACTGTAAGTTAATAATTCAATTCAGCTAAATGTGTGAATACACTGAATTCAGTATTGGATTGCAAAGGATGTCAAAACTCTATTGTTTTGAAATCTAAACCCATCAAAGCTGTATGTCTGTCTTTTTTATTAATGCCGTATTTATTACTGATCTGTAGGTTAGTGAAGCGCGGAGCTTAGAGCGAGACACTGTCGAAAGTGGTCTTACTTTTTCTGGATTTGCGGTAAGTAAGACGACCACTATAAAGCACAAAAGTTTAAATCTATCAATTTGCTTTGAGATCTATCAGTTATATGATATATAATTGTTTATATGATACTCCTGCACTTCATGGGTACTTCAGGTTTTCAATTGCCCTATCCGAGGAGACTCAGCCTCTGTGTTGTCTGAATTAAAAGCATCCTCACACGATCTGGTGAGTACTTTCTGGTACTTTCTCGAATTGGTAATTTGGCAATATAATATTTGTTATATCAGCTGGTATTTCATTTTGCATGATGACCGTATGAAATCTGTTTGGCCATCCCAATCGTTGATGAAATTTGTGATGATGGACATATATTAATGCATGCACACCTTCATTAAATAACAGGGGAAATTATTCGCTGTTGCTATTTGTGCCTCAGTTGAGGAACCATGGCTTGAAATGAAAAACTTAATTTCTGGAATTGCAGTGAAACCTGCTGAATTTACTGAAGTCTGTATATTTGCTAGACTCATTCTGATAATGGAACTTCATTTATTCGTTTGGTTTCAAATTGTTCGATGGATAAGGTATTCTTGTAAAAGAAAGTTCATCTTTCAGAGAGTGATGTGTAATTCATCCCATCACAAAATCTGTGAAGAAAAAGAACTCATTTATCATGACACCTACAATATACCCCTTGATGAAACCTAAAATACGCTTGTTACATTATATTTTTCAGGTGATGATTACTGGTGACCAAGCTTTGACAGCTTGCCATGTTGCCCGCCAAGTTAATATAATCTCAAAACCAGCACTAATTCTTGGCCGGGCCAAAGGTAATACAGATGGCTATGAGTGGGTTTCTCCAGATGAGACCCATACAGTTAGTTTCAGGTGAGTATACTCTGATATAAGGATTTCAATTTACTTTTAACATGATTATTCATGTTGTATCTTCCTCAAACTGCAAATCTTTTGCCTTCCCTAGCCTTTGCCTATAAGTTTTTACAGTTGCTATTCCTTTACTGAGCTGCTTCAACGTTTCTGTTTTTATATTTTTGAAAGGGAGAATGATGTGGAAGATCTATCTGAGAGTCACGATCTTTGCATTGGTGGTGACTGCATGGAAATGTTGCAGCAAACCTCATCTACCCTTAAAGTCATTCCTTATGTAAAGGTACAACTTATGCCTTTATATTTGTCTCAATGCTCTCTTAATATTGGTTCTTGCTGAAAATAAGTTTTCTATGTCTTCCTAGGTATTTGCCCGTGTTGCCCCAGAGCAAAAGGAACTCATAATCACTTCTTTTAAATCTGTTGGGAGGGTGACGCTGATGTGTGGTGATGGAACAAATGATGTTGGTGCTCTGAAACAGGTACTTACTTTAACATGCACTTGGATGAAATATTTCTTGAGATGCATAGCTTTATAGCTTTATTGGATGCTGTAGATATCATAAGCTTCATCCATACGTAAAGCCCTATTTTATGAACCCATGAGGTTATTAGTTCATATATGGAATTCTACTTGCTTGTCATAGTGGGAGGCGTAAATCCTTAGTAACTGTTCCCAATTTAATTTATTGATTTTTCTCCTCAAAACATCCAAATCTGTATAGAAATTTCATGTTGAAGTGTTTTTGGTTTCTTGCTTTCCCCCTCTCTTCCAAGTCTTGGGAGCAATCCTGTAATTTATATATTCATCCTCTTTTTCCAATGGTTCTATATCCCATGCTTCACTTTACTGCCTAAGGTTTGTTTTCATTAACTTATTAGAATTATGGATAGCTATCAAGTTCCTTAATTGCAGTCAAGTAAAAGAGATTAAGTATATCTTAATGAATGTTTTACAGGCACACGTGGGGGTGGCTCTACTTAATGCAATGCCTGCTGGAAAAAATGATAAGTCTTCCTCTCAAGCATCTTCAAAGAATGAAACTGATAAGTCTGGTAAATTGAAGAAACCGAAGCCTGCAAGTGGAAATGTTGATAGTTCTTCAAAGAGCAAAACTGTTTCAAAGTTGGAGTCTACCAGCAACCAAACCGCAAACCGTCATCTAACAGCTGCTGAAATGCAGCGCCAAAAGCTGAAGAAACTAATGGACGAGCTAAACGAGGATGGTGATGGTCGCTCTGCTCCAGTTGTTAAACTGGGTGATGCCTCGATGGCATCACCATTCACAGCAAAGCATGCTTCGGTCTCTCCAACTATCGACGTGATTCGTCAGGGTCGTAGCACCCTCGTCACGACACTCCAAATGTTCAAGATACTCGGACTCAATTGTCTTGCTACTGCCTATGTGCTGAGCGTGATGTACTTAGATGGCGTGAAACTGGGCGATGTTCAGGCCACGATCAGCGGGGTCTTCACCGCCGCCTTCTTTTTGTTCATATCACACGCTTCCCCGCTTCCGACGCTTTCAGCAGAGAGGCCTCATCCCAATATCTTCTGCTCTTACGTTTTGCTCTCTCTCCTTGGCCAGTTTACTGTTCACATTTTCTTCTTGATATCATCAGTAAAGGCAGCTGAGAAGTACATGCCTGAAGAATGCATCGAACCCGACTCGGAGTTCCACCCCAACCTCGTGAACACCGTTTCTTACATGGTGGGCATGATGCTACAAGTGGCCACTTTTGCAGTTAACTACATGGGCCACCCTTTCAATCAGAGCATCTCACAGAACAGACCTTTCCAGTATGCCCTCGTCGGTGCTGTCGGCTTCTTCACCGTCATCACCTCGGACTTGTTCAGGGACTTGAACGACTGGCTGAAGCTAGTGCCACTGCCGAAAGAACTGAGGAATAAGCTGATGCTCTGGTCTTTCCTCGCGTTTGTTGTTTGCTACAGCTGGGAGAGATTCTTGAGGTGGGCCTTCCCGGGGAAGATGCCGGCTTGGAAGAAGAAACAACGGGCAGTCGCAACAAGTGCAGAAAAGAAGAAAGTTTAGAGCAGCTATGAAATTTTGGTACGATTATATATACTAATACTAGGCATCTCTTCTGATGGCTTATTGATCAGGCTAAAATCCCCATGTTTTTCTTTATACGAGGGAATGTTTTTTCGTGTACGGATATTAGTCTTACTGCCTTCGCCACCAGTTCTAATTATGGGGACAGTTTTGTTTTGGATATAAAATACGACATTTAATCCGATTATCAGGTGTTTTTGTTCAAGTCGTAATACGTTGTTTATATATTGTCTTGCATTGTTACGTTATTGAATATATGTTAAAAAGATGCATAGGACTTTTATGGGAAATGAGAAATTTTGGCGAAGTCCAAACTTACAAGAGGGGTATGGAAATTTAAATTCAATAGTGGACTAACCTTTGCTTAAAAGTATTATACATGAGCTATAGGCAATGGCTAGTTTGTTTCTTTATTTTCCTGGAGTTGAGGCGATTCGTGTCTCAAGGCATGCCAAATCAACGATGTCCAAAGCTGCAACACTATAATGAAATTGGTTTGACTAATTTCTCACTTGGAGTTTTCAAAGCTTTATCGTCCAACTGATTCTAGTTTATCAAGCAAGTAAAATGAAATAGGAAACCAAAAGTAAATTTAGCAGTTGGTAACAAATCTATCTGTCTAGAGAGGCATCAATGGAGTTAATGGTATATTTAAAATGAGTATTATCTTAATTTAAATATTTCACGCCATGATCATCCTCAACAACTTTCTTGATGTACTCATCGTCCACAGCTCTTATGGCAGCCCTCAGTTTAGGCACAAGCACAAGCAGTTCCCGAAGGTGTTCTCCGGCAACGGCGGGACTGCTCTTGGCCGCAAATTCACCGCATGAGAAGCAGCGAACGACGTCGTCGCTTCTACATTGGCCTCAATCAAACTTCGCCAGCCGCATTCCTTCTTCAGCTTCCCCACTTTCTCCCTGTCGAAGACTCCTGCCCTGCTTAATGCAGCGGCGCCCCAAGACGAGCCAGTCGAAGTAACTGGCTTTCACGGAGAGTGAACTCGGCACCTCTGTCGTTGCAGTCGACGAATGAGTTCGGAGTCATTGTTCCTGCTAAGGGGTAGAAGATGGTTAGGATCTCCGACAGAGATTGTTTCAGACGTCGAGAGATTTCTTCTTGCTGCAGATTAGATTCAAGATGAGAGTTTGTGGGTTTTGGAGCTAAGTGGAGTTGGATATGATGGCTTCACAATTTCACTCATCTGCGCCATTGTTTTTGTTTCTCAATTCTATGAAATTGCTTATACTCATCACTTGCTTTCTTTATCTCATCGTGTGTTGTATTAATTTAAAGAAATTTGGATATAGAGTTATCAAGAATACAATTTCAATTAATGTCTATCTTACATTAATTAAGCAATTTGCACGCTACATAATTATAATGGCGGCTGTGTATATTTTTTCACATTTAATCTAGAGTAGATTAATTGGATCCTATTCTCTAGTTACCCCATTACCTTACCTCATAAATATATAGCTTTGCTATTGCATATGAGTTTCAGGCCTTATAGTCCTGTACCACCGAGGATAAATAAATTTTACAGATACATCCCTCAAAAGTGTATTAATTGAGAAGTGACACGAATTTTGATAAATGAGTGATAAAAATGAATGTGAATAGAGAATGGTCTCATTTTCTGTAAATTTGTGTGTTAATTGGAAATTGTTAAATTTTGGTAAAGAATTCTTCAAGAAAAAAATGAGCACGCTTTTCAAAAACATAGAAAATATATCAAGTACATATAGACATATATATAGTTGGGGAGGGGATCATTTAGGATCCCTCCTGAAAATGTTAACTAGGATCCAATCTGATCCATTGATCTGGATTGATGGATGGTCCAGATTGATTCTCCATATTTGAAATGCTTTCGCATGTACTAGATAATGTTTTTTAACTATTATGTTTTTTTATGTATTGTATAATGCTTTCAATGATTCTAATGCTTTTTCACCTACAACGTAATGCTTTTTCAAGACTAAA
>JAYJMF010000031.1:2286719-2297221 GCA_036873715.1 Salvia sclarea | reverse complement strand
TATTTCCGATGAGATAGAGGATATCAAACAAAACACAAGAAATTAAAGAGCAGACGATTAAACAGATCTAGAAAAAACAACACCATCGAACCTTAATTGCTACGTATCTTGTCGATCCCAAGTAATTAACAACCAAAAAGAGAAAGTAAAAAAGGAAAAACCAGAAACAGAAGGAAATATTAGAGATATGAATAATGAAAGCAGTGCTATGAGATAGACGAAATATTCGAGGAGTCTTCCATGTCTTCATCCTTCTCCTCCTGGGGAGGCGCCACGTTGAGATCGAAGGAGAAGGCGGCGGCGGTGGCTGTGTCGTCGACGACAATATTCTTCTTCTTCTTCTTAGACATCTTGTTGGGTTTGAGGTCGGGAGCGTTGGTGTTGACGACGCTGATCTTGAACTTGTTTTGGCTCGATCGGTGACGAAGGCGGTGGTTCGTGGTTCATCGGCGACGAGGGCTGCTAGGCCATCGGCAGGGGAAGAAAGTGAGGCAAGGCGGTGGGAAGATGAGGGGGTGGGAGAGCCGACGGGAAGAGAAGAGAGTGAGGCGAGGAAGAGAGAGAGAGAGAAGAGAGAGAGAGAGAGATATTGCAGATGGGGGTGTGGGGTGGGAGTAGGGTGGTTTAGGTGTATTTTGATTTTTTTTTTTTTAAGTTAAATAAGGGTATATATGTCTTTCAACACAAATTGAGTATATTTGTCCCACTTTTATAAAATTGAGTATATTGGGGATAGATTTATTCAAATTGAGTATATTTGGGGTTTTCTTTATTTCGGCATTCATAGTGTCAAAATTCCGTCCTCTAACTTAGCTTCAACTTCACTTGAAAATAGATTCGTGTTAAAAAATCATAATGATACTAAAAATTGTGTATTTAATATTTACATACTAATTTTAAAAGTCATGTGCAAAATCTAAATTTGCTATAAAATTAGTGTATTTTGGCACAATGACCCCTATTTTCTTATTCATTCTTTATTATCATAGGCATTACTCTCACCCTTTCAAGTTTATCTACTTCCTTTTCCTTTTCCTTTTCCACCCGTTTTTTATTTCTGTTGTTCTTATCCATTTCACACTACATCATATTTATGGTGTACCGATTATTCAGTTTGTGTAAATTAAAAATACAACAATAAAAAAACTTATCATGCGCATGCATGATAGTCATTACTCATTACTCACAAGATGGATATATTTGATAGCAGTATAGCACGCCACAGAAAAGCCATACTACTATATACATGAAACTAATTTATTGCATCATCTACCTTTTATTTCCGGATGAACCATTGAAATATTACTAAATTAGCTGAAGTTTTTCTTTGAATGGCTGCTAAAAGAGATTGAATCTTGTGCTTCGATATTAATATATAGTTTTAAAGTTTCCTTATTAAATTGTTTGACACCATTACTTGACACCGTTAAGTTTTAATTTTTAAATTGCCACATATTATCAAATTATCGTAGATGCAATAAAAAAAATCACATGATGAGACAATATAGGTACCCATCTAAAATTATGAATCAATAATTAAGACAGAGAAGAAATATATATTGATACGATATAAAAAATGATCAGTTCCTCTATAATTTCTCGACGTAGTATAAACCGAAAACATCTTATCGAGATATTAGACGCCTAAAATTGACATTAGCAGCCAGCCTGTTGATGGAGACTACTGTATGTAGCTTGAAGGCGATATTAATATGTATTGGACGCATAAGACTAACAGAAGCAAAGAAATTAACATCGAAGTGTTGGATTCATATATAATAAGAAAAATTAGTTGATCATAGAATACGAATTGCTTAGCAGAGTAGTTCAAATTGACACCTAGATAAATAAATAATACTACAAACTAAAAGAAGTAGAAGGACGAAAATTAAGGTCAAAACCAGCTTTCCGCTAATTAAAGAAGATATTAGCTAGAGATTGGAAAGAAGAAAAGCAGCCGCCCCAATAATCTCGACTGCAGTATATCCTAAATTGGACGGTATACTTTAGATATGTCCCACGATAATTCTATGTGTTCTGTTATTATTTTTCTATTTTTAATTTATACGTATTTGTTAAAATATAATATATTATGATTAGCATCTATAATAAGTTTTTAAAATTTTAAAAAAATATATACCATAATTTTAGAAAATAACAAAATACTTAATTTGGTTGATTATTTCATAAATAACAAAATTAGCCACTTTTGTTGAGTAATTTTTTAAAGCAAATTTATTTCTTTTTTAGTGGACGGAGGAGGGAGTAATTAACTCTTTTTTAAAATTAAAAAAATAAAAACTCCTTTTTCAAATCATCTAAGAATTTGATCTCATACGTACTCGTCCCTACATGGAAATGTTGCGTGACGGAAATATAAAAATAATTTGTTTTTTGAAGGCAAAATACATGATAAACCATGGTTATGCAATAAATGAGTGATGGGAAGTAGCTGAGCAGCTAGAATCCACATGCAACTAACTATGGTTAACTTATAACTTGGCTAGTTGTGCTAAGGGGCTGAATTTGTGTGATCTTACGACTAAGTTCATGCACCAATCAGGTGGAATCCAAAAGATTCAACAGTATGCATCAAATGTCATGTTTCACGATATGCCAATTCTGCCCCACTATTTCTTGATATTGACATTCAACTCTCTCTCTCTATCTATCTCATTCACAATGTTCTTCCTAACTCCTACACATATATTAAGAAATTCTTTTGTTACCAAAGTTAATCTTTATTAATGATGAGTTACTTTAAATCAATACAATCATCATTTTCAAATGAGGAAAGGAAAAAGGAAAAAGTTTTTATCTTCTTTTCTATACAATGTATTTGGATCATTTAAATATTATAACTAAGGGCATAAATGAGATCATGAACTAAAATGTCAAACATTTTACAAAAAAGTTCAAAAACTAAAACGTCAAATAAATGAAATAGGAGGGAGTATAAGATATTCTAAGATATCTATGTTTTTACTCAGTAAAGGTTTTCAATATATACTGTGCTTCGATTTAGAGGATCAAAATTCCAAGCCTAATTTTGTAGCTCTAGGAAAAATTGCGAGTAACTAATTGATAGTCGTATGGTAATTTATTGTCGGCGCAATTGACCAGTTGACATTTCTAGTAGTTCATTAACTTCAATTAATACCAATCTCTTAATTATGTATGACAAATTGAAGGACGAAGTGGCAGAATTTATGGTAATGTTATAGGTCGACTAAATTTAGAAGAACTTATCTGATCAGTTCCTTCATTAGTTTATGTATTTGGTTAGAGAAGCACTATATAACTAAAAAAAGAAAGCTAAAACAAATATGTACTCGAAGGAATAAATTATATACCATTATTACCCTGAAATTGTTAAATAGATATATGGTCATCCTTAAACACCAATATATTTGAATGTTTAATTATTGAAGTAGAGAATAATTCGTTTCCGCATTTAATCAATCCTATATTAAACTTCTGCTGATAGAAATTTAATAAAAGATTTATTTATCATTGCGGGTTCCCACTAGGAATGACAATGGGTCGGGTACCTACCCATTAAGCGTTTCCCAAATTCATATCCGTGTAAAAATTTCAAACTCATACCCGTTCCAAACCCGTCATGGGTAGTAACTATTTTTCCCAAACCCGACCCAAACTCATTGGGTAATACCCGCTAACTACCCACCCAAACCCGTGTAGATTTCAATAAATAAATAAATATAAATTATCATAATATTTCATACACTCAATCAATTAAAAAAACTAATAAGATGAAATAATAATTAACTAGAAACCAAAGCATAAAAAACTATTCCAATAGTATTTATATCAATAGAAAATATTATAAAAAATTCGAAAAGAATTTGTGAGCATAAACAAATTTATTATAGCAAACAAAACAAGCATAAAAAAACATAATTTTTTTACCAAAAGCTTTTAATTCAACAAAAGAGTTGGAAGAATTGAAACTCATCACGAAATTGAGAATATTAAGATGAAAAAAACTTGTAAGCATTTGTCTTCTTTGCAGAAATGAAGAGTTGAGGGTGAAAAAGAGAATTGATGGCAAGTAATCAAAGAAGATGAAATATTTAACAGTTCTTAGAGATAAATTAATTAACTAGCATGAGAAAATGTAAAAGCTTAAGATTAAATTGGGTTTGACAGTAGGTAATGGGTCACAATATGAAGTATTATATTTATATATATTTTATGAAATTATAAAATCTATATTATATATAAACAGGTTCGGGTAGCGGGCCACATCTAATTTCCCATACCCGACCCAAACCCGTCACGGGTATTAGTCTTCAAACCCATACCCGCCCCAAACCCATTTCGTACTTACCCAAATTCGATCCATCAGGGTTTGGTAAATGCGGGTACCTAAAAAACTCGACCCGTTGCCCGGAACCAAAGGTCGGCCTTTAAAATTTCTGCATTTATTTATTAAAAGAAAGAACTCGACCCAGATTTGAGCCGATTAAACTCAATACTTGAAAACAGTTGCATTCCCGCCTACTCATCATAAGGGTTTTACATTCCCGCTGATATCTCTCTCTCTCTCTCTCATAAACCTCATCTTCCCAAAACCTTCCACATTATCTTAGAATTACAGAAACAATTTCTTCAGCAGATGCTTTTATGCGCGAATAAATTGAAATCGCTCAATGCTGGTTTCTTCAATCAGCTCAGCACCTCGCGTAAACCTCTCCAATTCATTCGATTTCAATCAGTTCCATCTCTCGCCCATTTCACCCCTTACTATTCGGATTCTGGCTCCGAGGAGCCGAATTCCAATTCCAATGGGAACGAGAATCCTCTGGAATTGAATCCACGCGAGGTGGTTCAGATTCTGCAAAACATGGGATCAGAGCCCTGTTTCGCATTATCATTTTTTAACCAGCTCAGGGAGAAGGGGTTTCACCATGATACCACGACTTACCTGGCTATGATTAAGGTACTCTGCTATTCGCGCATGGACCGAAAATCGGATTGCTTATTTACTGATTTGATTATGAACTTGGAAAAAGGGGGTAATTTGGAGCTGTTGGATGCAATTGCTGAGGAGCTCAAGGCTGAGGGCCCTAGTTTACAGGTTAGGGCTTTTGATTCCCTCATTAAGAGCTATGCTAGTTTGGAAATGTTTGATGAGGCGATTCGCGCGCTTTATGGAGCTAGAAGGATTGGAATAGGTCCGTGTTTGTCTTCGTGTAACTTCTTGATGAATAGGCTAGTTAGGCATGGGAAAGAGGGTCAGGAAGTAGCTGTTGCTGTGTATAAAGAGCTGCGGAATATGGGGCTGGAACCGAACATATATAGCTGCGCGATTGCAGTGAAGGCGTATTGTCGAATGGGCAGTTTGGAAGAAGGTAGAGAGGTGGGCCGAGAACTGGATTGTTTATTTACAGATTTGATTATAAACTTGGAAAAAGGGGATAATTTAGAGCTGTTGGATGCAATGGCTGATGGCCCTAGCTCACGGGTTAGGGTTTTCGATGCCCTCATTAAGAGCTATGCCAGTTTGGAAATGTTTGATGAGGCGATTCGCGCACTTTATGAAGCTAGAAGGCTTGGTATAGGGCCATGTTTGTTGTCGTGCAACTTCTTGATGAATAGGTTAGTTGGGCATGGGAAAGAGGGAGCAGCTATTGCTATATATAAAGAGATGAAGAATTTGGGGCTGGAACCGAACAGATATACTTACGGGATTGCAGTGAAGGCGTATTGTCGAATGGGGAGTTTGGAGAGTTTGGTAGATGCTGGGAAGGTGTTTCTGGAGATGGAGAAAGCTGGGGTGGGGCCTAATTCTTTCACCTATACACCTTATCTTAAAGGGCTGTGCTCCCATGGCTTCCCAGGTTTAGCATATGAGGAATTACAAGATTTGCATGCCAAAAATGTCCATGTGGATGCTTATGCTTATGCTACTTTGATTCGGGGGTATTGTGATTCCGGAGATATAGTTGGAGCTTTGGCCGTCCACGAAGAGATGGAGTCGAGAGGTATCAGAACTAATTGTTCGATTCTCTCTTCGATTCTTCAGTGCTTGTGCCTGAAAGGCAGGCATTCTGAAGCAGTGGAAAAGTTTGTTAACTATGAGAAGTCGGGTGTCTTTCTTGATGGAGTCGTACATAATGTTGCTATGGATGCTTTATGCAAAATGGGCAAGTTAGATGAGGCAGAGAGATTGTTTGATAAGATGAAGCTTAAGGAACTCGTACCGGATGTTGTGCATTATACCACTCTCATAAATGGTCACTACCTCAATAGAAATATTTCGGATGCTCTCCGTTTATTTAACGAGATGAACAGAAGCGGCCTGGCAGCTGATGTTATTACTTATAATGTCCTTGCTCGTGGATTGGCTCGGAATGGGCTTCTGAGATTGTGTCTGAGCTGCTGAACACTATGGAAAATCGAGGCTTGACTCCCAGCATAGTCACGCACAGCATGATCGTTGAAGGCCTTTGCCACGGGGAGAAAGTGAAAGAAGCTGAAATATGGTTCAAAAAATTGTCTAGCCAAGAAATGTTTATAAATAGGAATTCTTGTGCAACCCTTATTAGAAGCCTCTGTTCGAAATGGCAATATAATAAAGCTATTAATGTCCTTAAGATCATGCTTTCTACCGACGATGGCCCTAATAAGACAATGTACGATACGCTTATTGGTGTTCTTTGCACTGTTGGAGACATGGAAAAGGCCCGATGGGCATTTGACCAAATGGTCGGGAGAGGATTAACTCCGGATGTAGTTATCTACACCATTATGCTAAACGGATATTGCCACGTGAACCGTATGCAGGAAGCCTTTACTCTTTTCAATGATATGAAGAAGATGGGCATTTCTCCCGACGTTAAAACTTACACAGTCCTCATTTCTGGCTATTGCAAGCAGGGAAATGAGGAAGCCTTTACTCTTTTCAATGATATGAAGAAGGTGGGCATTGCTCCCGACGTTAAAACTTACACAGCCCTCATTTCTGGCTATTACAAACAGGGAAATATGGACAAGGCTTTAAGTCTTAAGGCTGAGATGTTATCCATGGGTATACAACCAGGTACCGTGATGAAGAAAAAAGTGTAGTTTCGCCGTTGGACTCTTACAAATTCCCCTCGGTAAGACGTGCTCGTTATATGGTTTCCCCTTTATGTATGCTGCACTAGCTTTAAGATTTGTTTCTCTTTTTTGCCGTCATATTTTAATGGATTGTCTTATTTGCTAAATTGGATTTCTTTGGCGACTGTAACTCAAGATCTCGAGTAATATGTGATGAATCTCATAGGAAAAGATGTTTTCCATGTAGGATGGGTATCACTTACTATAACTTGGGAAGCTCATTTGATCTGCGGAGTATCGGTTCTTCTTGAATTCCAGGTCAGACACCAACTTTGACCCTATTGTTTGAATTTCCTTATTTTCTTATGAAATGTATGGGCCATTTGGTGCGATTCTATATGCTGTATCGTTACTATCGTATTGGTATGGCAAACTTGTGTGTAAGGGAAGTTATTGTGACATTATAAATAGAGTATTTGGATTGAACTATGAAAGCCTTCTTCTTCTTTTTTCTTGCAAAGCTCACCTTAATCCTGTTGGAGGCCGTTGCAAGATATTCTTCTTTGTTCATGGTTGGATTGTTTTGAACGTGATTGATGCTTTATTTTTCCGTTATAAAGTTTGGCTTTAATTTCAACGACTTGGACATTAAAAGACTGGATTTGCTTGCCTCCTTATGAAAAATCTTGATTGTGTGCAGCAGACAATTGAGGCAGTGATGAGATATCAGAAGGCCGCATCTAGCTAGCCAGGAAGACGTCGATTCTCATGCCTCGATTCTTACACAAAGCAGAATCTTGATTGTGTTAATATGAATGCTTGTCCAGGCAGTGGTAGATTATGACACATCTCCAAAACAAAAGTAGTGTATATAATCATTATGAATTACTTCCACAAATTTCTTGATCTATTGTTAATGTGTTTACTTATAGCTTGAACTATAGAAGCAGAAACTTGATGTTTTAGCTTACTCAGAGATAGCAGAGGCGTTGGTTTCCAACGTCTTCGGACTTGGTGCAGGTAAAATCGGGCAAGAACATGGTTCTAGTCTGCCGTTGTCTATTCTATTTCTGCACTGATGCATTTATTCTTCGATCCGTAGGTGGTGGCTACGTGTCGGGGTTGGGGATTTGGCGCAGCTTATGGCAGTCGAATTCGACAGCAAACGTAGGTTTGTCACTGAATTCTCTGTTTATTTCACTCTAATTGGGAAGTTTAATGAATACATAGTTTGATTTTGACATGTCGTTTGCCTCATTTGCTTCGCATAGAAAGAATTCAGTGATCTATCATGTTGTATTTCACTTATCTTGATTGTTTGACATAGAGAGAAATGTAAGGTTTTTGTAGATGTTGATTTCTAATGAAATATAGTAGTAGTATTGAATTTATCAAATATATGTGCATTGGAGGTGGATTATATTATAACTTTTGTAGGAATTATGAACCAATATGAACCATTGATCTTTACATGATTTAAAGTTATCATAAGAAAAATAATCAAACTTCTACATGAAAAAAAAAACTATTACTATTTCTTACTTATTTAATATTCATAAATTTTAAAGTCATAATTTAAACTAAGAATACCACTATAATTTTTCATTTCTTCTCCATTTCTCTGCAATTTGAGCCCTCCTCATTCTCCACCTTCGACAATTCAGTCTCTCGTGTCTTCGTCTCAGTAGAGTCTCGAGATAAGTTCTGAAAAATATTTACAAATTTGATGGTAGAATTTTTATTTTTATTTTAAATGATGGTCCAATTATTGTTGTTTTGTGAGGTACTCTAGCAAATTACGAAATTTCGTTGGCTTTGATTTTTATTTTTTGGTAGTTATATCGTGGTTGATTGAGGGATAATATATAGAAGAGGGCAAAAACAAATGCCAATCAATTGGTAAAGTGTGTTTTGTTATTTGCATTTATGCCTTATCTCGTGACATATAAACTTGAATAAGACACATATCATCAATTCATCATCATATCATAAAATTCTACGAATTCCGAAATATTCTACTTTAAACAACTTGAAGTATAATAAAATAGACATGAGCTCAAAAAAAATAAAATAGAAAATGAGTTATCGAATATGAAACTAATCCAAAGTGGGAATAATTTTTTGAGGAATGTCCAAGTCACAGGGTATCAATTTTTTGAGGAATCATATTAATTGAAGGTAATTTTACTAGAGTTATAAATTTCTAATGTGTTGGGTATAACTTTATTACTTTCGAAACATTTTTGATATATTGCTTAGACTGGAATATTATATGATATATTTTTCTTCCATTCATTAAAACTATTTAAGTTACAATTTGTGTTTGACCTAAGCTTGTGATGTTGGTGGTTGTTAATAAACTAAATAAAACATGAGAAGAACATGATGCTTAGTTGGATATAAATTAATGTTATGACTTATCAAGATGACCAATCTCCAGCAAGAAATTGATTAATAGTTTAGAATTGTATTATTAATGTTATCTACTTGAGTTTTCGACCATATTTTTTAGTAATATTTACACTATTTAGGCTAATAATTCTAAGCTATAGTGCTGAAAAGGTCTCCTCGTGAGAACAACTTCTATTTTCCGAGTCACATACACGTCTCACGTGAAATAAATTTTATCGCCAAAATAACAAAAAAAAAATCTTTCCATTTGATTCTGTAAAATAATAATAAGAATTTTATTTGCTTTTCCATTGTTGATGGGTTTAGAAACAAGGAGTCAAGACCATCAACAAAATCAGTAATTACCATAAAATTATTTTTATTGAATTTAATCACGATAAATTTGATCATATTAAATTACGATAAATACTTAGTAATGCGATCATTAAATATGACTAATCTTGTACAATTTGTTACGAAGAAAAATAGAGTTTGGATAATCTATTGCATTTTTACGTGACATCTTCTATTATATTCATGATTGATGAATATGCGAAACATCAATGGATTAGAATTAAATATTTATTAAAGGAAAATATATACTACTAACTTTTATAATTTCTAAATTCTAGAATTTATCAGTTGTCACATAGTATCATTTATCTATTTATATAATAAAATATGTAACACATGTCCAACAAAATATCTTAGTCAAATACTTAATAGTTATACATTATGCTACCAATTAAGTGTAGTATTTTCTCCACCTAACAAACTGAACTAAAAGAGATATCTATACATAGGAAAAAAATAGTAACTCAAAAATTGGAAGAAGCGTATAGAAATATTAGTGAGATTAAGTTTGTAATTAGAAAGTATTCCTTCCCTATTTTTATAAGTGTCTCGTGACAAAATTTCACATAACCTAAAGAAATTTGCAAATTTACTTCTTCTATCCTTAATTATTACATACTCCCTCCGTCCACAAAGATAATGCATCGTTTGACCCGGTGCGGGTTTTAATAAAATGTAGTTGACTTTAGTTG
>JAYJMF010000031.1:2255130-2286619 GCA_036873715.1 Salvia sclarea | reverse complement strand
TCATAGTTACTAATATTTATGTGTTGAAGTCTCAGAAGGCCAAAGACACAACTTATGTGACCATCGAAATATTTTTTGTATTTATAAAATTTAATAATTCGGAAAAAATTATTATTCAGCCCACCCCTTCATTGAATTCTAGATCCGCCCCTGGTCGGTTGAGAAGAATAAGAGACCTGATAGGTGGAGTTCTTGGTGTAGCTGAATGTGCCATCCCCACCATTCATCGGAGCTGACTGACTCATGTCGCTTTTGATTTGTATTTTCCAGAAATTTTGTATGAATTTTGACTTGTTAAAATAGAATTTTCGTGATCAAGCTGAAGGTAATACTATTACCATATATAAAATTGTTTATATAGACTTTTATTTATTAATTCTGCTTTGCAACTTACATTGAATACATTATTTGAGAGGCTACACTTCACTTAGAAAATAGATGTGGTCATTTAATTTGGGAGGGGAAGACACCATGTCAAAATAATTATATCTTCATAATTAAACCAATCATTTGATTCAGGATGTCACCATCTTTTCAATTTATTATTAGTCATTTCCGCCCTAAGAATATATATCTAATTAATTCCTATATACCTACCGCTCCTATTAAAAACAAAGAAATTCATAACCATTTGCAATGCATATTTACACAATTTCAAGAAGTCGATAATTTAACTGATGTTTGCACCAAGAAATTAAAATATTGAATGCTTTTATGTAGGCCAGCACTAACTTCTTAGATATTAGTATCATATTGCAGGTAAAGAATAAGTTGGAAAATAGTATACTAGTATTGAATAATCTAAGTTTATTTTTTGAATGAATGTTTATTAGATAATTGGTTTGGTTAGTTAAACGATCAAATCGAAAGTAACTTTTAGTAGTATATATTAATTAGTGTGTGCGCGCGCGCTAAATCATTTCAATTTATGGGGTTATAAATTCTGTACATGCACCTCTATGCAAGCAAATTATATATGCAACTCCAATAAAATTGATTCATGGATGGCTCTGCTAGTAAATAAAATATACCAACTCTTTTAATCATGTCGATGAGGATGGACTCAATGAAATTGAAATTTATGGAGCCACGATATTTAACATCTTTATTAGGATCACCGAGCATGTGCATCACAATCATCCCTCCCGCCACTACCTCTTGCATGAGCTCTGCATCTCAAATAATATTGCACAAAGTATATACACCTAATTAAGTACATTAGAAAAAGAAAAAGGAAATCAAAACTATATATCGAACCAGAGAATCCAATCAAATTATTGGGCTTGGGCCCCAAAATAAATGGCCTATTCTAATAAAATATTACCAGAGGAAAGCCCTCATTAGTGAAACTATAAAAGAAGAGAACGAGAAGTGTATGTGCTTTGTATGATCATTTTCATCTCACATTCCATTTAAATTTAAGTATATTCTATCCCAACAACGAAAATGTTAACTTATCTCGACTAACTTTATATTAATACAATTTATTAAACTCGTATCACAAGAAACTATATATTAAGACTTTTCATGAACGCGGTACAATTAATGGTGGTGTGATTGTAGTAAGATCAAATGCGCTTAAGTGCAACCAAGATGTGGCCAGCAGTCCCATCGAAGCCAGATGAATGAATGATACGAGCAAGTTCGAGCTTGTGTTGGGCTTCCATTGCCCTCTCGAAGACTTGGTCAACCATTTCCTTCCCAAAATGATTCCTCATGCTTCCTTCATATATTGCTCTAATGTGCATGATTCCAGTCTCAACCTCCCTCTCATCGCCAATTTTAGATTCCCCATATTCCATTTTCACTATTTCAAAACACCCGTTTCTCTCAACCACTCTCCTCATATCCTTCACACAAGGATACATATTAGCGATGTTGAACGAGTCCACTTGCTCCTGTTCTACAACTCCCTGCACACATATAGACATCGATTATAGAAATAAGTAGAATTTGGGCCGAAATGGGAGCGGGTCGGATTGAGGAAGGCCCCAATGCATAATATTTCGGGTCGACCAAGTCCACCTCATCCCGATCAAACCCACTCGTTGGAATACAAAAGATTACTAATTAAAAAAGGCATTGGTTATCTAACGGCATCCAAGAAATTAAATGTGACATGGAGTAACGGGTGGTGGCGAATCTGTTCATACTTGCCACATAAGATAAAAATGCGTTGTTTTTGTCTTGTATATGCGTGTGGTCGTTAGTCCACGAGTGCCAAATGTCCTATGACGCTATTACATAACCAGACTATGTTTGTAACAACGAAACAATCTTCATGCCAAATATTTCAAAATATTAGACCATAAAATTTTTAAAACGTACAAAAATAAGAGCATATATATATATTTGAATAATAACCCAATAAAAAGGCCAAGAATCGTCCAAACCAAAAAATTAGACCAAACTAATTTTGACACCTCTAGCGAATACTACTCGGTTGCGTACCTCTTTGACCATGAAGGCGAGGAGGTAGTCAATAAAAGCAAAGGCCACACCGCTGCCAAATGTCCCACCTCGGCCAGGAACGCCGGGCACCACGACGACAATCATCCCACCCGGCACAATCTCCTGAGCCCTAGCTCTCAAGAAAACCTCCATGTCGTCCTCGAACTGATCGGCAAAGGCCTTCACCACCGCATCAGAGGCACCGGTGTAGTGGACCCTACCGGCATTCCACGCCGGAGAGTCCTTAAACAGCACCGCCTCCGGCACCTTCGACAGCCAGTGGATCGAGTAGGAGGAGTATGCCACGTGGACGGATGAGGAAGGGAACAGCCGCCCGTGGAAAGATCCCGGCACGGCGGCGGCGAAGTAGCTCCGCCGGTGGGGGAGGGCGGCGAAGAGGGTGTTGAAGTCGTTGCCGATCTGATCGTTGAAAAACACGTGGAATTCGAGGTTGTCGGAATCAAGGCCTACTTGCCGGCGGTACTTGTCTCCCACTGTCTCAATTAAGGTTTCCACGGCGGAGACAGTGTTGGGCCCCACCGAGCATCCCAAATCGGCAACGGTTAATGTGGTCCCACCACACAACAACTTACCCACGTCAAGATTCTCCATCACTGCCTTCGTTATAGTTTCCTTCACAGCACTCGCCACGTTTCTCTATAGATGCATAATTTTTTTGATAACAAATTAATTAAAAACAGAAAAAAGTGAAATTAATTCATCCTAATTAATATAAATAGGTTGAGAAGAGTAGGAGACCTGATAGGTGGAGTTCTTGGTGTAGCTATATGTGCCGCCCCCGCCATTCATCGGAGATGATTCACTCATTTTACTTTCGATTTTAATATTCCAGAAATTTGTATGAATTTTGACTTTAATTGTTGGATTGAATTTCCGTGATCAAGCTGAAGCTATTCAATTAGTTTTACTCTCTCTATATATTTATATCATTATGCATGTGATAGAGCCTTTTCTTTATTAATACTTCTGCTGCAACTTACAGTCTTGCATTGAAATATTCTTTGAGAGGTTGGCTGTCACTAAAATTTCTTCACTAAAAAATGACCGTTAGAGAAAAAATACATGAAACAAAAGAATTAGTAAGTGGGAGAGGATGACACCATGTCTAAATTTTGGGGATTTCGCCTCTAAATAGTCATATCTTCATTATTAAACTAATCATTTGCACAAGTGAGTTAGGAAATTGTCACCATCTTCTCGGTTTATTATTAGTCAATTTCCGCCATACGACTAGCTAACTAATTCCTATATATATGGGGTTCCTATTTAAAAAAATTAATCCCTATATATGGAGACAGCATGAATTTTGTTGACTCAGTCGGTCGAAGCAATCTGATTGGTTTAGGACTAAATAACGAGAATTAGCTAATCATATATAGAAAGAAGTTATCTGATTCTTTTAAGATAATTCTTATAATATGATTTGGCAGAAACCTTTATCGCTTGAATTTTTGTGCTCATTCTCATTAAAGTTTGAATGCATGTATTTTAATTTGCTTGATTTGTGTAGTTAAATCGCTTAATTTTTCCATTCTTAGTAGATTGCATGTATTGAACTTTGCTTCATTTGTGTGGTTAAATCGCTTGAATTTTTGTGCCCGTTCTTAGTAGAGTTTGCATGTAACTTTTTGCTTGATTTGTGTGGTCAAATCGCTTGAATTTTTGTGCTCATCCTTACTAGAGTTTGCATGTATGTATTGAACATTGCTTGATATGTGTAGCTAAATCGAAATTGTTCATATGTGAGATTGGATGATTTCGGCCATCCTTCACTTGAATTTTTGTGCTCATTTAGAGTTTGCATATACTGAACTTCACTTGATTTGTGTAGTTAAATTGAAATTGTTGATATGTGATATTTTGTGGTTTTAGTTATTGGGCCTAAAATAAGTAGCTCATTAAAAATTATATACAAAAGGAAAGCCCAAATTAATGAAACTAAAAAAGAGAAGAAGAGGCAAATTTTATGGTGTATGATCAAATGCGCTTGAGCGCAGCCAAGATCTGGCCAACAGTCCCATCGAAGCCACACGACTGAATAATGCGAGCAAGCTCGAGTTTGTGTTGGGCTTCCATGGCCCTCTTGAAGGCTTGGTCAACCATTTCCTTCCCAAAATGATTCACCATACTTCCTTCAAACACTGCTCTAATGTGAGTTATTCCACTCTCAACATTCATGTGATCGACGGTTACGGCCTCCACATATTCCATTTTCACTATCTCAAAACACCCATTTCTCTCAATCACCCTCCTCATATCCTTCACACTAGGATACACATTAGGGATGTTGAACGAGTCCACTTTCTCCTGCTCTACAACACCCTGCACCAAGTAAATAAACAAATGAATAATTACGTCTAAATACATTAAATTTTAACAAACTTATACTCCCCCGTCTCAACACACTTGTTATTTTAATGTCTCATTAATAACGACACATATCTAAAAAGTAATATATTTATTTTGAAATAATAGTTATACTTAATAGTCTCCACCATTTTACACAGAAAATATCATTTTCTTAATCTTCGTCCCGAAAAGTAAAATATCATTACTAATGGGACGATAAATAAAATTAGACCAGATTAGTTTTGAAAGCTCTAACAAATACTAATAGATTGTGTACCTCTTTGACCATGGAGGCGAGGAGGTGCTCAACAAAAGCAAAGGCCGTGCCGCCGCAAAATTCAATAACTCCGTCGGGGACGGCGGGCACCACGACGACGACCATCCCGCCGGCAGGAATCTCCTGAGCCCGAGCTCTCAAGAAAACCTCCACGTCATCCTCGAACTGATCGGCAAAGGCCTTCACCACGGCGTCGGAGGCGCCGCTGTAGTGGATTTTTTCGGCATTCCACGCCGGAGAGTCCCTGAGCAGCACCGCTTCCGGCACTTTCGACAGCCAGTGGATCGCGTAGGAGGAGTACGCCACGTGGATGGAGGAGGAAGGGAACAGCCGCCCGTGGAAAGATCCCGGCACGGCGGCGGCGAAGTAGCTCCGCCGGTGGGGGAGGGCGGCGAAGAGGGTGTTGAAGTCGTTGCCGATCTGATCGTTGAAAAAGACTTGGAATTCGAGGTTGTCGGAATCAAGGCCTACTTGCCGGCGGTACTTGTCTCCCACTGTCTCGATTAAGGTTGCCATGGCGGAGAGAGTGTTGGGACCCACCGAGCATCCTAAATCGGTGACGGTGAATGTGGCCCCACCACGCAGCAATTTCTCTACATCAAGATTCTCCATCACCGCCTCGTTTATTAAATCCTTCACAGCAGTTGCCGCTTTTCTCTGTTGATGCAAAGGATTTGCATAAAAAAAAATATTAAAAAAAGAATAAGTGAAATTGATTAATATGTGGGTTGAGGATGATAAGAGACCTGATAGGTGGAGTTCTTGGTGTAGCTGAATGTGCCATCGCCACCATTCATCGGAGCTGATCGACTCATTTTGCTTTTGTCTATTTTAATTTCCAGAAATTTGTATGAAGTTTAATTTCTTCAAACTGAATTTGAGCGATCAAGCTCAAGTTATTATACAATTATTTACAACTCGATATTATTATTTATATATAGAGAACCTTTTATTTTTTACTTCTGGTTTGAGACGAGCAACTGACACGTTAGGATCACTAAACTGTCTTCATTAAAAAATGGATTCTTTTAATTTGTCGTTTGAAGTTTTCGGTCGTTGTTTTATTTGGGAATGTGACGATTACAAATCGTCACAAATAAAACACAAGAATAATAAAACTGATAAGACTATTTAATTAATTCCTATATATGGTTCCTATTTAAAATGATTATCTTATTAACAATTTTCAATGCGTCGTAATTGACAATTCCTAGAAGTTGAGAATTGAATCCTTTTATCCTAAACCTGCCCTCACACATCTTAAAAATTATAGCAGTATAATTAATAGTCAAAACTTGGAGGACTTTATAATTTGAAACGCAAGAATAATTAGTTGGAAAATATATAGTATTCAATTATCAGTGATTATAAATTAGACAATTTGATCTGATCAATTAAACGATCGAAACGGATTGAATCACTAAATTTTGGTATATATAGTCTGTGCTAAATAATTTCAATGGGGTAATAATTGATAAATTCAGTTATGTCGGTCCCTTACTGTATATAATCAGTGTTCTAAAAGTTTCCGATTAGACCCGCCTAGTCCCCGCTTAGGCGCTAGAAGGCACTCCGCCGTGCGACTAATGCTAATTCCGCCTAGGTGGTAAGCGACACTCTAACTATCGGCCGTATTAAAGCTTAATTGGTCTCTAAGTGTGAACTAATCGATACTTATGCTTACTAGATTGTTCTATATGTTATTTGGATGGCTAGATGGATTTAAGTTAAAATTAGATATGAATATTATGTTGAAAGTTGGAAAAAAAATATTATAGACTATGAACTTCATGTAAGAATTGTGAAGTTTATGCAATTAGGCTGTTAATTATCATATTCTATATTTTGTAATCATGAATTTGGTAATAAAATCAAGAATAATATACGTTGATATAGTTTGTAGATGATGATATGATATAAAAATAGTAAAAATAAGCATTGTGGTTTAATCCACCTAGGCCCCGCCTAGGCGCTAGTCCCCCCTCCACCGCCAGACTAGCGATTTTTAGAACATTGTTAAAATCTAACATTGTATCAATAGTTAATCTGAGAATATTGATGACAATGCTGTGGGAAGGAAAAGAGGCCTAAATCATTAAATATTAATTTGGCACATATATGATCTAATGATGAGGTTGAGGGCTAAAGATTTGAGGATGAGAAAGAAAAAAGAGAGGGAATCTCTATTTGGTTAAATTCAAGAAAGAAGAATGAAGATGTGAGCAGAAAAGAATACATCTTTATCGCTGCCGGCACTAGGAAGTTTGGCACAAAGTTAAGACCATCGGGATTAACAATCTATAAACAAGTAGAGAATATTAATTAGCACTCTCTCAATCTTCATTTATAGTGATCTTCACTCATCACTATGCCTAATATATGAATTAACTACTCAACGCTATGTCTTATTATGGCACCATTAGTATACTATAGACATACTCCCCAATGCCAAAGATAGTTTGCAAAATCTATAATGGCAGCTCCCCTCGTTTAGTTATACAGAGTGACACTTTAGTCTGTTAAATGACACTTTAATTATATAATAAAGCATCAATTGTTTGTCGCTCATATTCTAAGTCATGAGTCGAGCGAGGAGGACGCGAAGGCGAACCCAGATCGAGCTCAAAGACAAAATTGTTGCCGGTCTCGTTATCTATATATTAATTTTCAAAGCCGAAGGCGGAGCCGTTTGTTGTTTGCCGCCCCCTATTATTTGTTATTAGTTGGCACTATAAGTTATTCGAAATGACACTTGTAGTTATATAAAATGACACTTTTAGTATTTCAAATTGGCACTCTTTCTATTATTGTTTTTAGGGGGCACTATTATTTATTGGATACAGCACTTGTAGTCATATAAAATGGCACTTTTAGTGTTTCAAATTGACACTCGTCATTATAAAAATTTGGGCTTTTCTTTTTTTTTAAAAAAAAGTCAATATCCCGTCAACGATCAACGCGGGCCGTTGACCGATCGCACGGGCTGCGACCTGTTGTACAGGAGTGTGCCTCTCATGTAAATTATTCTGAAGTGTGTTACGAAGTGTCGTATTCACATGCTTCGTTGTAAAAAATGTTAGTATTTAATTTTAACAGTAGAAACATGCAATTGGTTAACAATTTGAAAGAAGTTTTATGGTGAATGAGATAAAACAATTCACAAACAATAACTCTATTTTAATTTTAAAATTATTTTCGACTGGACTAATTTTGAATTGGAGCCCAAAATAATGCATGAGTATAAGAGAAATTTCGGGGCTTGCCCAGGGCTGGAACCCGGTGCAGACCCTACTAAGATCCACTCATGCTCACTTTTTCATTTCTCCGTATAGGTATTACGGATTCTTTTTTAGGGAAGTTGTTTATATAGTTTTAAAAAGGAAGATTTATGAATTATGACTTTATAAGACATCCGCATAGAGAATACTAAAACAACATATATATTGTTTCATCATACTATAATGAATGTCGTTGGTTTAAAGCAACAGAAATTGTAGATGAATTGTAACTATTGATAGTTAGTATGCAAAAATTATTCGTACGTCGCTTACTAATAACAGACATATAGGTAATATATGGAGAAAAACAAGAAAGAAAATTCTATTGAAAGCAATTCAATGATAGATTGTATGGCTATTATGCAGTAAATGTAAAAAAACTAAAGTAACTGCAATTGTATATCTCGATTACTTCACACAATTGTTCTTAGATAAACGAACCGATCAGGTCCCACATCATGAAAGTGACAAAAAGAATTAATTGCATATCAATATATCATATGTATTGTCACATTTAATTAAAAGTTAATGACACAAGGTTTACCGTTTACTACACATTTGAAGATGGCCTCTTTCCTCTTATGTAATTTCCCATTATGCTATTTTCCATTTCAAAATATAAGTCTTCCTAAACATGGACACATATATTAAGATTTTTTTTTTCTTCCTATTCAACCTTTAATTATATTAATGAAGTAGTTTATTGTATTGAATTGCACAATTTTATTCCAACACATCATTTTCCAACCAAAATCGTCCAATGAAAAAATAACACATATAATAGCAATAAATTTAAAATTAATATTTATTCAAACAATAAATGCTAAATTTCATTCAAGCATTAAATTTAGAATTAATATTCATTCAAACATGAGGTTTTTAGTGTAAATTAATTCCAAACGACATACATAATGAAAATAAAAGAATATGGTCAAACGACTTATATTTTGAAATGGAGGGAGTATTAAGCTTCAGCTAGATTCAGATTCAGCTTGCAAAGCTTTTGATTTTTATTCTAGAAGATGGATTGTTTGTGTGTTAATTTAGTTACATTGTTGCAGTCAACTACAAGAATCATGTCTGGAGAATAAACACCCAACAAACACGTATAAAATTAATCAGAATCAATCTCTCAGTTGATTCTGTCACAATAGTATTTTTGGAAGAAGTGCATCCAATCCTCTGAATTATTGGCCCTGGATCAAGCAAACTAATGTAGCTCCTGTTCATCCATGATGATATTTACTAGGCTTCACCTCTCCCTTTAATTGTAGAGGAGACAGCATTTTCAACACCTGCACAAACAATTTCTTCTTTCTTACTGAAAATCATGTAATCTTCTTCTGTTACAAGCAATGTCCTTCTTAAACTAGGATAAATCATAATAAAAATGTTTGATGCGGCTGGAAAAGAAAGTAAGAGCTTACTTGGTCCTGGGCTACAGCTTAGGAGCCTAGGTACACCTTTTCCCTGTTACCTTTATTTATTAGTAGCCCATATGGTTAGCGAACACCTAAGTTTGGAATAGTTTTCATATAAGTTAGCCATCCTCTTGATCTAATTCAGGAGCCCTCAACGGCTATTAAGATTAATAAATAGATAAAACATAGTTTCTGGTCTGCAAAATCTTCTGTATTATGCAGCCAATTACTTGCAGTAACTATGTCTTTTGACATATGCATGGACCTATTTTAGGCTTTTAGATATTATTTATTAACATGTGTAAGAAAAAAAAAATGCTTCAGTTGTTTTGTGTATGTGTTCAAATGCTTTTTCCAATTCGTAAAAAGTGTTGCATTTCTTTGAAGTTCATATTGTTCGGTACTTCCAGGATCGCCATGCTTTGTATGGTTAAGGACCCTATGAGATTTGCTGTGGTAATCCCAGGATCGACGTTGCTTCCAGGCATCCTCAGGTACCATTGTACTACTTATTTTTGTTCTTATTCTTTGTTCTATATGTTTCTTTTGTACCCTTACCCTTGGTCCAAATGTAGCTTGACCAAGTATGATTTACGAACAATATGTATCCGTATTTCCAAGTTATATATCTCACCTGATATCATCTTCATCTATATGTTGCCACCCATTTTCTATGTCGGTAACTAGTACTTGTGCACTTGTATAAGACAGATATATCAACTATTTGTTATCTAGTACTTGTGCACTTGTATAAGACAAATATATCAACGAGTTATTATCTACTCATATCATTGTGAGCACATATTGGACTGTCCGAATAGACACAAGTATTGTACATGACCACAACTTGATTCAACATTTGCCTGTGCTTCATTGTTTATCAGGAGATTCTGTGAAGCTGCTTCCGGTTCCTCTTGGCTCATGTGAAGATGGCCTAAAGAATTTGTTTACTCTCATTTATTTTCTGTCTTGCCTTTGCCGTGCGCCAACACATTAAGGAGAATGATTCAGCAATATCATTGTTAATTGGTAAAAGGTTGAGGGAGGCTTATCCTGCAGGCATAAGTTCTCACAAGCTGGACCCATGGGTCTGGCTACGCTGCAAGTTGCAACTGCATGCACTGGAGTTGAAGGTCAGCTGAATCTCATTATCTCCAAGAATTTTGTTAATTCAAACAAGAAAGTATTAAAATATTTCTAGAGCATCATGATAGCGGTGTTTGGAACAATAGTTTGGATCAGAAAGGTTTGAATATCTTTTCCTTGGGTCCAGAATAGCATAATAACACATTACTCTCTCTCTCTCTCTCTCTCTCTCTCTCTTTGATTATAACTATTTGCCAATAACCTTTAGACTGTTGTATTTGTGTCAGGAAAAGTCGGTACTGGAATAATTTGAGATTCAGAAACACCCTTCCAGGCATTAGGCAATATTGATTTTATCAGAATATACTTGCCTCCTGCTGTCTCAGGTAATCCTCTTTCAAACAATATACTTTAATTAGCATCATAAATCACCTTGCTCGCATGAAATTAAGTCCATGAATGAACACTATCTGACTTGTCTCGATTTCTTCCGAAATTATTACTGCTATGTTTTTGGGGTTATATACTTTAATTTTGTTTCATTCTTTAATTTGGGGGATGAGGAGTAACTGTTTTGCCACTCCCAATTTGTTCCCAGAAAGTTCCTTCAAGTCTCACTTACAGTTCTCATGGTTTGCATTAGTCCAAGTGGATATAACTAGTTTAAATACTATTTCACATATATTTCAAAGCAATTTAGTATCTCCATAGACATTCTATACCGTCATCAACATCTTGGTGTTTGCCGATAAAATCTCACTTTATGGTTTGTTTCGTATCTAAGCAGTGATGCTGCTGCTACATATGCTTTAACGCGAGTTCTGTTGCAGATATTAGGCATGTCTGTGGAGTTTCATTATTTTGGGCAACTGAAGAAGCAGAATTGCTTTAAAGCGGCTTCTGGTGAAGCTCAGATTGCATAAGAAGGCTCACATATTTCTTCTTCTTCTTGAGATTTCCTTTTAGGGAGTGTTCTTTTTTCTTTCTTTTTTTTTTTTTTTGTAAATATATCATTAGAAACGAGGAATAAGAAAAGGTAGTGGTCTCCACTTTTTCTATTATATGCTTTTTAAGATGAAAAATAGTGGAGAATATCATCACACCAAATTTTCATGATAATATTATCAACACCAAATTCTCATGATAATATTATCAACAATTGGAGTACGAAGAAGGGAAAAGAGTTGTCCAAGGAATAAACTTATCTATGATTTTTTTTTTAATAATTCTGCATAATATATGAAAAATGTGGAAAAAAGTGTGAAAACTTATTTTCCATCAAATTGAAGCACCCTTATATTTTATTTTCCCCTTCGATTTGTTATTATTGTGCGTGTATCTCTCATTTATTTTCTTACTCCCTCCAATTTTCAATATAGGCCGTTTTAGATTTTTAACTCATTAGCAAAATATATGGCGTTATAGATGAAAATGGCATCATTATCTTATTAATTAACTCTTATCATTACTAAAAATTTGTCTATCTACATTCACGGGTTTCATCTACCCTTTATTCTCTCTTCATTATTGAGGTTAAATTGGGTAAATTTTTCTTTTATTAATATGTGTGCATGAGGTTTGAACGACATATATTAAAAATGGGAGGGAGTATGTCACAATGATATGGTTGGAATCACATAATAGATTAGAATACGGGATTGTGGCTTTTTAGCCACTTGGGAAATTGGACTTTTGTTTTCCATTTAGGTATCTATTCAATTTCAGTTACCTTTTCTCTCTCTCTCTCTCTCTCTCTCTCTCCCCTGTATTTATATGGTGCATTCATATTCACCTACTCTCGGTTAGAGTTTATTATTTATAATTACAATATAGTAAGGATGCATCTTATATTCGGATGTATTAGAGTGTACCTCTTATTTCTTCTTTCAATCTTGTTTTGTCCTCACTATTTTTATCTGTTTTCTTTTTCATTTTCCTTCGTCTTGGATTTAAAATCAAAACTTTCAATAGAGAAAACTAAATGAAAGGAACAAATCCCGGGTTAAAAAATTGAGAAACAAATAGATGAAAATTGAAATCAAAGATTTTCAACGTTCAACTTAACAAATCCCGCGATTTTCATGTTTTCAAAACCGTGTAATCCGGTAAGTTCTGCATTGCCATGTTTAAAAAAATGGGGAAGCATTGTCATTCTCACTAGTTTCAGTTTTTATTGTTTGTACAATATAATCCTCAATATAAGAAGAAAAGAAAAGAAAAGTAAAAGAACCTCAGGAAAAATCCCAACACGTGAAAAGTATAGGTAAAAAATATGTTTATCGACAACAACAGAATTATCTTAACTGTATCAGAGAAAGAGAAACAATTCTTTACGCTATACGAGTAAGAGGAATAAAAAATGAGAGTATTAAGAAGTACTACATAAGTGTATTACTAAACATTCAACACCATAGAGTTTACAGTAATTAACATAGCGAGGACGAGAGACCACAGTGAACATTGCGGAAGATTGTAACGTATTTTCTGTAGCAGAAACTTGCATTATTCCCAAATACTATATAATAACCACAGCGACGACTTAGCCATGAAAGCATGCTTGTCATGATTCCGTACTATATATCCCGAGAAATATCATACTCTTAACTCTAAAGGTGAGGTCCTCCATAATAATCTGGGATCGATCTTCATGGCTCAATGATAAATAAAGGCTGCAAACGAGGAAAAAATCTTTATAAGAATGAGACTCAATATGAGAACATTCCTTTTGAAGGGTTAAATAACTTGTTATTTTTATACCTGTGTTGCCATTTGTTTCTTTATTAAACCGCCTACTTAGATATTTGGTAATTGCAAGGTAGACCATAGGTTATGTATTCCAGTAAAAAATATAGGGGTCATGGTGGATTTTTCGAGTTGAATAAAGGGATCTCAGCGGAATATTGGACCACCAAAGTTCTATAGTTGGTGTTTAGCAAAATATGTATGGTTTTTTGGGTGAATAGCAACAAAAGAGTGACACAGGTCTGGATTTAGCTATGGGACATAACAGAAGCAACAAAAGGATTTATTGGCAATAACGCTTTAGCCTTCCCACAAGCAGGTAAGCAAATAAATTTGCTAAGTCTTATTAAACTTTGAATATGAAGGAATGAAAATATGAAATAGGATAGGAAGAGCAAAAGAGATACCGTGTCAATACTGACGGGTTTCCCATCATCCGCAAGTATCTCAACCACAGTGCCAGACTGATCAGCCTGAACACAACGAACATTTAAGAGAATCACGGATAAATACCTTTAGGAGAAACTATTTAACACATCCAAGAAATGTGTACATCAGGAGGGGTAAAAGAAAACACAGGAGATGAATACATTCTTAAAAAAAAGGTAAGTCTTTGAACACGACAGTTTTTAGAAACTATATCACAACTGCTGAATTGCAATGCAGGCAAAATTTTCCAAGCAAGCAAATAAGTTCTTTTCCCTTGGTGCTTTCAAGAAAATACCACAATAATTGAACTTTTTATAGAAACTTGGCAATCAGAAAATCCCACCTGATCTAAGCATCTCTCACTAATTTATTCATGATTTTTTATCAACGAATTGACAAAATGAACCCAGACAAAACATCTTGATTAGAGATCTTGGAGCTTACGGCTTACCTCAATATCATTCATCAGTTTCATAGCTTCAATAATACAAATTACTTGTCCTTTCTGGACCTTATCTCCGACCTAGAAAACCAATTCCGAGTTAGCATATAGAGCAACTTACTATAGCATTGAAGAAAGCAATAGAATTAGAAAAGAAAGGTCTTTATCCTAAAAGAGAAAATTAGTGTTATAAACTGGGCCAAACAAGTCATTTTGACAACAAAAATAATAGTAATAATTATTGTTATTGAACTCAATAAATCTGCACCCAGAAGAGAATTTCTGGGTGAGACATCACATTCAAATGCAACACAAATTAAAGCAAATATATACACCACAGGACTAACCTTCACAAAAGGAGGAGCACCAGGTGCAGGAGACCGATAGAAGTTTCCAGCCATTGGACATTTGAATGGGGGATGTGAAGACTTCGGCGTTGCAGGAGCTGGTAATGCTGGAGTTGAAGGTGTTGATGAAGTGGGAACTGGTACATTTGTTGTAGGAGGTTGAGGAGCCTGTGGGGTAGGAGGTGGGGCGTAAAATACTGGAGCTGAAGTTGAAGGCTGTGGTAATGCTTCCTTTTTCCTTATAACAAGCTCACAATCCAGTTGCTTAAGCTGCAACTCCACAATATCTCTCGAATCTACAAGTCTGGCCATAAAAACATATTAGAAATTGAATACTTTTATAAAGGTTACAAGATGCCGTGTTGATTTACACAAATACACACTTGATGAGATCGGATACTTGATCCATAAAAACTGAAATGGATTCTGCATCTGGAATTTCATATTGGCTTTTCGATTCTTTGAGCCGTTCTGTCACTGGTGATGTTTTTTCGACAGCAACCTTATCAAGGTAAGACAAATTATTATTAGCTCCAGTTCATGGAAGAAGGATAAGCGATAGAGTACAATGACCAACATGCCACAGGCAGACACTAAATAACAGATTTGTATTACCTCGTTTAGCTGTGCACACACCTTAAAAACATCAGATTGGTTCCGACTAAACCCCTATAAGAGAGAAAGGAGTATCAGGCAAATTGTGGTGAAATCGAATATACAGGCGAAGCACCATCATTTTATGTTCATCCCAATTGTTGGCTTCGTATATAAGCCAGAATAGCACAACATGCCACAAGGCACAGAATACCAACAACTAAAATAACAAAGCTAGTAACTAATAGAACTATTTTTCGTCCAGGAACGCATTTCTGTAAATCCTACATCAAACTTTAAGGCTAAGGTCAATCAGAACCCAAACAGAGAAATTTTCAGCACCAACTCGAAGACTGACACAAATTAGAGTTCTGAACTAGGAAATATAGAGAAATATGTTGCGCCTCAAGTGTTGGTGCAGTAGCAGTATTTGATTTAGTCAGGCAAAGAGCGCTCGAAACATGCGAGCATTGTCGGTGTTACTATCAACCAAGTATCAGTAACACATTTTCGAACCTCTCTCTATTACTGCATTGCAAACACGTACTACTACTAGCAAGTCACAGAAGAAACTCGTAAATCCGGCGCAATGTTAAAAACGCACAATGTCCACACATCAACACGAGCTCGAATCAAGCTATACCATAAAATGTAATCAACTGAACCTTGATTTTGGAGAGCGGAAACATTCGGCATTCGGATCGCGGGAACGAAGCAGCATGCTGCGACGACACAGCCAGCGGCGGCGAAACCTTCGGACATGGAACGGTGAAAGAAGCCATTTTACTATGAAATTCTGCAGAACAATGCAGATTGTCTGTGTGTGTGTGAGAGAGAGAGAGAGAGAGAGAAAATTGGATTTCTGAGAAGAGTTTGGAGGTTTTTGTAGAGAAAAATGGGCGATAAATTTGAAGAAAAATTAGCACAAGAAACAGAATAACTGTGTAGGGGGCGATATAGACGAGGTCGAGAAACGGCGCCGTTTATGGTTTAGTTTAACCAACAAGTGCAATGCGTATTGGCGCATTGATAATATCGCCCGACTATAATGTATTGATGTTATCCAAGTTTGTAAATTTAAAATACAAATAACATATGATTAATTAGGACATTTGATTTATATCATGCAATTTACTATATGAGTTATTGACTAAACTTATTATATCCTGATAGTTAAGAGTTTTTTTAAAACCAAATACAGTACATAAATAACTTATTACATTTATAAAGTTAAATTTGATTAGATCTCAGAAAATCTTTATCCTAGACGTGTATAGTTTTCAACTATTTCTAATAATTTCAACCCAATAAATTATTGAGTTATTATTATTCACTTGTAACTCAGACTTTTAAATAATTACAAAACTAAATTACACAATTTTGGCCATGTTCATACATTTATGACATATAATTGCAACTTTAATAGAGTTAACTACGATGAACAACTTCTGGTTAATTTTGCCAACACCAAGTAAAAAGAATACTATTGTTTTGTGATTTTTTTTTTCCTTTTTATTAATCACAAATTGTACTTTTAATTGATAACAAATGCTACATTCGATGAACGTGTTAATTGACCACCTATTTTGTCCATATAATCAGGAAGAAAATGCATTTAGGAACTTGGACGTCAAACCATCGCTAGAGTTGGCTAATATGATCACATTTTGAAACTTTATTGCACAGTATGCAATAATAGTTCTCTATTGCGAAAATTAAACTTGAATAGGTTACCAAATACCATGACACTAAAATTTGTTGCATTTCTACGCTTAGAAGACTTTACAATAATATATGTCCCACATTATTCGATTATAGTGTGACGGAAATCGTGCCTGAAAGTGAGTAAATTAATGGGATCCATAAATATATTAACGGGTCTTGTCATTTTTGTAACTTTTATAAATCGGACCATGAGTTGTCTATACATGCAAAAGATTATAGTACTATATGTTAATAACATCCCTAAATATTAATACAATTTTTAATTTACTACAAGTCAAAATTGTACATCTGACGTTGCCCCCAATAGGTCATATTTAATTGCTCCTCATTATCGAAAATCACTTGTGCACTAATTATTCGGCGAATGAAAAATCGAGTCAGCACCGAATTTATCCGACGAGGACCCGACGGACGAGATCGGAGAGGGGTTGCTCGTGGGGGATGTGGGTGCCGACTCGATTTTCTGTTTGCCGGAAAAAACACCCATGTTGTAATTGCAAAAAAATGAAAGTTTGTGTATTTAATTGCAAATATCCTAAAGTTATGTTATAATTGTAAATTGGGGTAAAATTCGTGATTTAATTTACAGTTTTCCCTTAAATTATACTATTAAACTTAAATTATGTATCACAAAACTATCAGGGTTAAAATTGGTTACAAAAATATATTATGAGGCAAAAAATTAATATTGTAATGTTGAACAGGGGTATTTTTCCTAAATTATTTTGGAGTATTTAAATGTCATCAGCAAGCCGAATATTCCTCCAAAATCCAAATTGAGCGCTATTCAAAGAAACCATTCTGCAATTCATGAAAGCGTTCAAATTGAAACTCAACCACTTTCCGAGGTCGCAAGTCTGCCGTAATTCCAGATTGATCATGAAGATTCAATCCGCCGGCGTGTAATTTCCGGTAATTTTGTTCTCAACTTCTCTCTATTTTCATTTTAGTTTTCTATTGTTTATGTGACGATTATTTTGTATGCTGATCCGAGTGTTCTCGCATTTTGTAAGTGATATGTCTGTTGGTTGAGGTGTAAAACTCATTTTATAGAAAATATAATGAGGAGATGAAAGTGCATGCTGGTAATTTAGGATTATGCGACGGCTTTATGTATTCACTTTTGTCAGAAGTAAAACGATTTTGTTACTTTTATGAGCTTCCGGAATTTGCTGGAAATTTCATCCCCCTTCAGTTCTCTTACATATGGATGGTATGTACAATTTTTTAGTTAAGTTCAGTAACAAAATTACAACCTTGCTGTGAGTAGGATTATATTATATTACAATGTAATGTGTCCTATAATTCGCTATACAGTACAGTGAGGGTTGAGTAGGTCGTAAATCGTAAGCACTTATTGGTGTTTTTCCTGTTAGTTTGATTACTTCACCATTACTAAACATATGGAGCTGTTCTGATATCCACAATAGTGTCGTTTTGAAGAGTTATCCCATGGCCTGGCTTCAGGTTTAGGCCACAATAGATATCCTGTGGCCTGGCTTCAAAGTGGTATGTAGGATATGTTGCTATCTGGATGCAATGATATATTATGCATGTGTTGTAGTTTAATCTTGGCATTATTTGTTGTTGTCTTTGCTGGGTGCACATTTGCGCTTGACTTTGCTATTGTATCTAACAAATTTACCTATTGATAGCAGGATACTGTTACCGAATCTTTGGAGTAAAATTTATGGATTCCCAGCTTTATTGTGCATCATCCCTTCCAGAGATCTGGTCCTTTGAGGCATTAGCATGCTCTAATCATGTAGGGACAAATCTTTTACTAGGTATGCACAGCAGTGACTTCTATTTCTTATGAAATTTGTTATCTATAGCTTTGGTTGAGACTCATGATATTTCTGTATTCATGGTCATAGATTTCCTTAAGAAGAAACCACAAATATGCAAGGATATCGGTAAAAATGCAATTGAATGGGTGTCACTGAAATTTTTAGAGAAGTTATTCATTCAAGGAGCTCTTGTAAATCCTGTATCTTATGCCTTGGGGAAAAAAGTTAGACTAGATCCATCTGACTGTTGCGAAGATGTGCTTCGACGAATATTGAGTGAGGTACTTCTCAGCTTTAGAGAGTTCACTTTATTAAGCATGTCAATATGCTAGCACAATTGCATCTTTTGAGAAGTTCCAGTGATTATAATCTACGTTCATAATGCCAGATATCACCATCACATATGAAATCTGCTGGACCAGAGATATTAAAGTGGGATCTTCAGCCCTTCATAGAACATAAAAAATCTAGCTTGCCTATATATTCTCTGAAACAGGTGAAGGGAGCTATAAGATTATTGAATAATGCATTTATGTTATAAGAATACTAGAAAAATGTTGAGTTGGCTTTTTTCTGTCTAATTTTTCCTATGCTTTTTCTTAAAACAGCTGAAGAATGCAATTCTTACAGGAAGCCCTTCTATGTCATCATCTTTGAAAGAACAAAGTGGTCTGGCAGTTGTGAGTCACTCTGAGCATCAAGCCCCAGAAGAAGATGGTAATTGCAATGGGAACACACCTAGAGCCGAAGGTAATACTGATGATGGTAACCTCTTGCCAATGAATTTGCCTGATGAAAACTTAGTACCAGTGATAAGGAAAAGAAGAGTCAGTGAAAGTCCATCCGAACAGTTGTATACAACCTGCACAAACCCTGTCAAGAAGAATAAGCATGATATGAGTTTCAATGAACAGTATGCAGGTGGGCAGGTAATATCTTCAGGAGTCCATATACAAATAACAGATGCATCTACAGTATCTTTGCTCCATATTGAAGGAAAAAGGATTGGCCCAGAAAGAAGGCTCTTGACTAAGGATGATACTAATGAGTGTACTTCATCGGGGCTTAATGATCCCAATGGAGTTTTGCCTTGTGGAAAGAAAGTTCCTCATTGTGGCAATGGAGAAAATAATGAATCTGAGAAGCAAGAAAGGCAAGAGCAGAACATTGAGGAAGAAGGTAGCGAGAACAAGGCCTGTGGCCTCAAAACAAGTAACTATGACGTGGATAGGTTTGAACTACATATGAAAAAAGTTGATGAAGTGGAAGAAAAATCTTATGTTTCTAATGATAATGATAGGGAGGATGATGGCAAGACTGACATTGCTAGAAAGGAAAAGGCTTCGCTCAATCCTCAGTACACATACAGTCAAGATTCATTGGAAAAAACTAATGGTAGAGATCAAAATCTTTTAGCAGATGCATCTAAAGGATACTGTGAAGAAAGGTGCAGCTTAGAGAAAGCAACTTGTGTGGAGGTCATGAGGCAAAATGGGTCGCATGGGAATGGTAATAACCAGTGTAATTCATTAAAGGAGATTGTTGGGAATGCTCACATTTTGCCCCATTGTGGTACTGAAGTGCTAAATAAATTTTTTGATGTGGCAATTCAAGATAGTGAGAGTGAAACCAGAGAAAATGGAGGGAAAGGTTTCCATGGGATCATATTAACTGACGAGGACATTGATAAGTATGACCAAAAAGTTCCAAGCACTGTCCTGACTGTTGGTGAAGCTGAAGCTAATGTAGATATTTCCAGTGATACTGACGGTTATCATGATGAGAGGAAAATTATTGATACAAAGAAGAAAACATTTTTGAGCTCTCAGTGCACATATAAACAAGATTCTTTAGCAACAAGCGATGGTAGAGAACTACACATTTGTATGAAATGTCGCAAGGGTGGAAATTTATTGTCTTGTACTGCTGATTCCTGCCCAATAGTAATTCATGAGAGCTGTTTGGGTGCAGATGTGAGCTTTGACACAAGGGAGACATTTTACTGCCCATTTTGTGCATATTCTTGGGCAATATCCAAGTATGTGGAAGTTAAGAAACTTGCCTTCTTGGCAAGAAAGGACTTCGCAACTTTTATTTGCTTGGGGCACCAAAATGAATCAAACAAACAGCCGTGTAGATCATTTAGGATGGATGGAAATTGTTTGAAAGAAAATGACAGGTTGCCTAAAAGGAATGAGCTAAACCAGATAAATGTTGTGGAGAAGGTCAGTTATAATCAAGAAATGAATAATTTGGATTATGAGCAGGCAGGGCCTTCAAAAGTACGTTCTGATTTCAGCCCTCCTTTTGGTAGAAAAGCTGCAGATTCAACTGATAAATTAGTTCATAGTTTAAAAGGAGGTAAACAAGATGGGAAAGAAATTAGGCAAGAATCCCGCCGTCTGAGAGGCTACAGATGGAAATTTATTGCTGCAGAGGCAGTTCATAACTCTCAGAGTGGAACTGTGGTCTCAGAGACAAGTGGGAGTCAGAATCATGCTGATGTCAGATCCAAAAAGGGAGTACCACGTCCACCAGAAACAGATTTACCTTGTGAGGGAAAATGCTCACAAAGTCCACAATCAAATGATGCAGAGCAATTATCTGAAGAAGGTAATGAGCATTCCAAGTACCGTTTAAGGGTTCGAAGGGTTCAAAAACAAGAAAAGCAAAAGTAAGTCCTTTACTTCCCGTGTATGATTAGGACGTGCTGTCTGTGCTTATAATTATTCGTCTCAAGGACATGATATTTATTATCAGAATGTTTCTCTGCTATATTCGGAGATGACATGTTCTTTAGTTTATTTATAGTTATGACTTATGAGATCCATAAATTTGTAAATTAAACTTATAAAGCTCAAATGTCTTTTAACAATCTTCCTTACCATTTATTTAGGTTTACATTCGAGATGATAATATGGTATGCAATTCCATTTGGTCTTTTTGAAAGTAAGAAATTTAAAAAGAAAAAGTAAACGGGGAGGTACAGAAGAAATTATTTTGACATAAGTCTCTCTTTGGTCTCAAAGAAGAAATTATTATGATGCTAGTCCGTAGAACTCAGACCAGATATGCTTTGGGATGCATTATGTGGTAAGTTTGCACTTATGAAGATAGAGTAAGAGTGAGGCTGATCTTTGTTTCTGTTTGCAGCTTGTGTCCAGCATCTCCTCAATTGAGGAGGAAAAGACGCCCGTGGACAAGGGAAGAAGAAGACAAATTGAAGGTAGAATTTACCTAGCATTAATTATTCAACTTGTGTTTCTTTCCCCCATCTTGTTTGTTGATTAATAGTTAATGCGAGTACAACATAGGCATTTCATAGAGCTCAGCATAAATTAAAGTTGCTTCTGATCTTTTTTTTTTCTAGCTGTTATGTTCAATGAAGCTATCAAGTTTCAATTTACTCTATGACTGAGAATGCATATATAGCCTATATTATTAGAGTCCAGCCTAGTCCTTCAACCGTTGGTAAGACTGTTTGGATGTAATGTTTTCTATTCTAGCTGCATTCTAACACAAGTCCCTGATGGAGCTAAATTTTCCATTCCTTTTGTGTTATATGAGAAAATCTGAACTTAAAAAGAAGAAAAAAAGGCGATATTGCTATTTGGAGAGTTAAGCCAACTCAGAGCTAGAGCAAGAGCCTCAGTAGGTGGAAAGATTTGTCATTAATTCACGTGCTCAGATTCTAATTCTATTTTCATTTTTCAATGCTCAAGCCTTCCCCTCCGCAAGTTGTTAGTTGAAACGTTCTCGCTTCTGCAAACAGTGTGAAGTGGGGTCCTACGTTTAAGGATTTGAGTTTGAGAGTTCTTTCTGGTGTAAGTCACATCAGTGGTTGTTATTTTTGTGATTCTGAAAAAAGCATTTGCTTTTTGCTCTGTAACAGGAAGGGGTGCGACAATTTGGTGGCCCTCATATTATGAAGATCCCATGGACAGAGATTTTGAGACATGGCGAAGGTACATTCCATCCAAGTCGTAATACCGTGGACCTCAAAGATAAATGGAGGAATTTGTGTAAGGCCAACCCAAAATCCAAATGAGGTTTTCTATCTTCATCTGAAAATGGGGTTGCTGATGATATTGTAGTTGAAAGATACTAGGTAGTATATGTTGTACATCTGATACGTTTCGAACATTGAGGGTAATTTGGTCTTATCACTTGAATCATTGAATGTGTGTGAGTGAATTATTTCGAATTTTCAATTTTTCACATAAAATATCGACCGAGGAAGTGAGATGTTTAGTGTTAGAAACATAATATGCTACCCTAGTTACAGCTCGTGTCAGGTAAATTTGCAATAATGGTGAAAAAATACAGTAATTTTTGTGGTCATACTTTTTCCTGGACAAATACAAATTAAATCCTGTGTTTTCGATACCGGTTTTTCGGTAACGGTTAAACGGCACCGTATCATTTACCAGCCCAAGTTTAGTTTTGAAATTGTTGTTGACAAATAATTGAGCATGAGGAGTGGAGGGAGGCATGGGTAGGCATTAGGTTTGGGCTACAAAGCCCATACATACGTTAATTAACACTATCTAATGTAGTGTAGGGTCTTACTCACGTGTTAAGAAACCATAGATTAATACTTGTCCATATTGTGTAAAAGAGGATTTATTTATTAGCTATCCACATAAAGGTTGCTAAATGCTATACTGTCACTAAGTGTATCATATCATTGCTCTTTGGGGTAAAAAAATAAAATAAAATGATACCCATCATTCTTATTTCTTAGGGTGAAAACAAAATAAAATGATAATCCCTCATTACCAAAAATATTAAGACGTTCTTTTGGATGCGAAATTTTAGAAAAGTTGAAAAAATAATATGAAATGGTGATTAAACGTTATTTGAATTGTGTGAGTAATAAAAAGTTTTCAAAACGAAAAGAGCCAATATTTTTGGGCCACTCCCCAAAAAGAAATACGAACCCATATACGAAATTGAGCGGGTATCATTAAAAAACGTTATGATTATGAAAGATAGTTTTTATTATATAAAAATATAAATATACTAGTATTTGATATGATATATTTGAATATCTTCAATATATAATTCATTATTTGATAGGATGTATTAAAATTATTAATAAAATTTCAATTACTAATATATCCTCATTCCTTTCAATTTTAATTGGCGTGGTTTAGATTAATTTAGTCCAATAATAAATTTATACATGTAATAATTATGATGTGCATTATGTATTTTACTTGAGATGTGATCTACACAATCACACAAAATACAAAATACATATAGGATATTTAGTCTATTAAGTACATTTTATATTATATACTCCCTCCATTTACAGGGTGCGCCATACATCTAGCAACAATAATACGCAGGATCTCAGTAGATATTACCGAAACCGTGCTCAATCCGTCAAATAACATACCATTACAAATTCTCCAGATAGCATAGAAAGTCTCTGTGATAGTTAGTCTAAGCAAGGAAGATCGAACCCTCTTACCAATGACAGTACAAAGCAGCCAAACGCCCTACAAGGACCGGGGCATAGGATTATGCTGAATCTGTAACCAAGTCAACATATCAGCCTATATTGACTTGGTATAAGAACAAACAAATAACAAGTGCTCCATAGTCTTTAATGAATCACAAAAGCAACAAACACCATCATTGTGGATCCTAAATCAAGTAAGTATGTCCTTAGGCCCCGTTTGGTAGGCCTTAAAACGATGGATAAACGATTTTGTCTGCCTTAATAAGGCGCGTGGTAGCAATTGATGTAATCGCTCAGGCCCGCCGCATTCCTTCGGCCCGCGCCTATTTGATAAGATTATGGTGCATTATAATCTGCTAAAATTCAACGGATTAATATTTTTCCCTTTCAACAGTGTACAAAATTTCCCCAACTTTGAGAATCCCAAAAAAATTGAGGGACACTTTTTGAGATTCAAATTTCGAAATTCCCCTCATCAGACTTCACCTTCTTCCCCAACATTCTTCAAGCTCTTTGAAAACAAAAATCAACAAGCTATTTTGGTATTGATTCAAGTTCCCTTAATTAATTCATCTTCTTCCCCAATATTGAACAAGCCCCAACCGAGAATAGCCAAGACCCAAGAGTTGAAGATTATGAATATCTCAGACGGCGCTCGCTGGATGAGTTTCTGACCCGACACCAAAAAATACCAAGTAAGTTCGTTCTTCAGCAGATTAGCGTTTTGGTTCGATTTTTGTAGGTTGTCTGACCATTTAGATCTCTGTTAATTTTGTTCTCATGTTTTCAGGAGACCCACTTTGAAACTAAATCAGTTTTAGGGCTCCTCGGATTGGCAGTCGCTCCTCTTTACAGAAGATCTTGCACCCCCAGCCGTGGTTTCGGCGTAAAATTGTGTTTATCTCATTTATGTTCCTCATTGCATAGAACCCTAATTTTCTCATAAAAACTTTGTCTGTTTTTTTGTTAGGTACAGAATACAATTCGCCTCCGCGACTCGGGGCCAGAAGAGAAAAGTTCCACCTCGTTGGAGCACAAACCAATCGTCAATCATAGTCGGAATCCACTTCTTTCAGGTTTAGTTAGCTGCTAAAATAAAGAGTGTTTCGTGATATGAATTGTGGCATCTTTTGTCACTGCACAATGTTTACTTGTAGATGTTTTTTATATACGTATTGAGATGAAATTGAGCAAAATTTACTATTCATGATTCATTAGCTAAATTCTCAAAAGGGAAAGTAAAAAAAATTTGGAGCATATGAGAGCTTATAAACTAGCAAAACTTGTGATGTAATCTTGGGATAAGAAGGCAACTCCTTAATGATTGAGTAACTTATTGAGTGCCTTGTGACCATACCTTATGTAATTATAAAAATATATGGAGTACTAGACGAAAATATGAAGTCATTGCTGCTGTGCTAAATTGTCTTATATATGATTCAATAGCTAAATTGTCTATCGGGAAGGTTGAAAAAATTGAATGCAGATGAATGCTCATTAACTAGCAAAAGTTAATTTGTAATCTTGGGGTAACAAGGTAACTCCTTCATGCTTGATTAACTTATTGGGTGACCTTGAGGTGCAGTGAGATGAAATTATGTAAATCTCTTGAGTATTTATAAAAAAAAAATGAACTCATTGCTGCTCTACTATATTATGCAAAGCTCTTACCCATTCTTGTTATATCTTGGGGAAGTCCTAGCGTGATTAAGCTTGCTAATTTTTTACTTGATGTTTACAGCTTCGTATGTTATGATGTGGATTTGTTGAGGTTGAATAGGTATTGATTGTTGTATGAAATAAGTAAGACCAAGTCAGCTGTATACAACCCATCTTTAAGGCCATATTATTTCATAATATGGGGCATTTCATATTTTGCCCAGCCTAGTATATAATCCTTTTGTATATTATTCATTAGATGAAGGAAATCATAATATTTGTACTTGTGCCCTGCAGTAAAAAAAAACCATCTCCAAAATTCACAGCATGATCATAAGCGGGCAAAAAATGTTGTTATTACAGTAATGATAGCGGAAATTATTAGGGCATATGTCGTCCACATATGTGCCATAGCCGAGGTCTTGATACGAATGAACAATCGAAAAAGAAAACGTGTTACCCAAGCAAAGCCTTACACAATGATCACAAGATTCCCAACTCAACAACATCATTTGAATAGGATGACCGTGTTTAGTGATACCGATTGTATTACTAATCTTAGGATGGACCGAAATTGCTTTGGTCGACTATGTTTAATATTGAAACAAGTGGGGGGTTTAGAAGACGGAAGGTATGTTACTGTAGCGGAGCAGGTAGCACTTTTTCTGGGTATATTAGCTCATCACAAGAAAAATAGAGAAGTTAGTTTTAACTTCTTGCGATCGGGGCAAACCATATCCTGTTACGTCCATAAAGTTTTACATGCCGTTTTAAAAATCCATGCTCAGCTTCTGCAAAAACCCACACCTGTGCCAGAAGATTCAATAGATCCTAGATGGAGGTGGTTTAAGGTAAAAAAAACAATAATTATGCACTGAATTGGTTTTGTAACTTCTCCTTATTTTGTTTTATTTCATCCTTTATTTGATCATATTATTTTGGTACCATTGCCAGGGTTGTTTAGGAGCGTTAGATGGAAGTTATATCAATGTGATGGTACCGAACAGTGATAAGCCTCGCTATAGGAGTAGAAAATGTGAAATCTGTACCAATACCCTAGCTGTCTGTGACCGAAATATGAGATTTATCTATGTACTAGCTGGATGGGAAGGTTCTGCAGCAGATGGGCGGATATTACGAGATGCCTTGAATAGGGAAAATGGCCTTAAGGTCCCTAGGGGTAAAGAAATATATTCTCCTTGTAGCATGTATGATTTTTTGGGCTGATGAATACCACAAACATGACATCAAGAAACCTGATTATGTCCTGAATCAGAAATGGTCTCCTGTCGTCGGGCCGAGCATCTCAAGTGCTTCATCTAGTCGAGTGAATGAACCTATCTTTGTGCCACAGGAAGTCCAGCCTCGCCTTCGCGGCGATCTTGAGGTACAGATTGCCGTTGGGTTCATGGTATTCGTCGGAACATTGCTAGGGTTCATAGTTGGTAAGCTCACATAACCCAAAAATTATTACCATTCCTTGAATGGAAAGATACACATTGGAGCAGTATGCTTTTGACAACGTTTTCAGTAATATGTGGTCATATCTATGTAATATCATGATACCTTCTCCTACATGGTTTGTGTTAGTTGTAATTTTGCTAAGCTGCAAAATCCATCATGAGTACTTGAATTTAACTTATCTATGTAAGTGGAACGTGTCATTTGAATCTTAGTCATGACTTATGTACATGGGATGCAGGTTGTTTTTTAGAAATGTGTTTATCTTTGTGAATCTTAGCAGGAGGTTTAGTTACAAATTTTATTTGACAGGTTTATGGAATAATATATCACATTCTGCACTCAAGGGGCAACTCATTCCCTTTTAGTAGTGGTGGTAAATTTGAAACACATATTTATAGATAAATATAGAGAAACACATATTTATAATCCGTAAAAATACACATATTTATAAATATACATATATTTATGCACCTATTAATACACATACTTATAAATACACTTATAAAATATATTTATAAATATAGAGAAACTTATATTTGAAATCGATATATATGGAGAAGCTAGAAATATACATATATTACCAGCCGTAATAGGAAATAAGTTCTACAAATTTATAATCCATCGATCTTGGCCCCTTGTGATGGTGATTGAGAAGTAGATGTAATATAGGGATAAAATCCCTCTAAACTAGTGGAATGGTCCCCAATTATATTGGGGAGAAGTGGAAGAAGCGCATGAACTCAAGGACCCATTAAATTTCGGCGGAATGGTACGGCTTCATGGACACGTGGGAGCACCGTGCTCAGCAACGTCGTTCGTGAAATGTCGATCACCCGTTGTAACCAAATTGGGGGAAGTGATCTCATCTTCATTGTCATCGAGGAGTTGTGTTGAACTACGGTTGACAGTTTGGGTGTTGATGTTCTCCTCTTTCACCATGGGAACCAAAGAGATAACAAAGTTTCATGAACTCGGGCTCGCCCGCGAAGCGGTATGCTTTTGACAAAGCATTTTTCTATAACAATTTTTTAACCACATATATATAAAAAATAAATATTTCAAGAATTTGTAAGCCAAAAATTTAAAGTAACACACCTTGGAAATTTTTTCCCAATCTTTTTCCTCTGCGGTGACCAAATTCATAGCAGGATGCCAACTCTTTTATTTTTTGAGAGCTCCTTGAACGTCATATAGCGGAGTTGCAGAAAATGTATGCGATTGAGGACATCCTCCATTGTTATGCCACAGTTGTGGTGGTGATTAACCGTGAGCCGAGCTGCTTGTAGTGCATCGTCGGGTATGTCGGAGGTCCTCCATGTACCTCATCTTTTCATGGACATTAGAGCTTCTAGCAGCGTCGTATCCATCCCTGCATCAAATGGACCTTGGTACCTCAAGTAATATGCTTGTGGTTTAATATCTGGTGGGTTCATTTTGCTGGTGTGAGGGTAAGATTCTTGAATTGTCTATTTATAGATGTTTTAAAAAGTACTAACATGCATTGTAATTTTTGTCATGGATCGAAGCAAATAAGTTCTGATAAGTTCACATGAGAAAGTGGTAAGATTTGTTTTGTAGCATATCAAAAGGTGTACCTGTCATTCACATGTCTTCAAGCCTATTATTATGTTTGACCAAAAAGTAAATTTAATTTCCATGGGATACATTATTTCGGATCCCACTTGTAATATGGGGTACAACTGCCATTTGTAATGCATATAATATTCCCTATACATTGTATTGTTTCATCCAAACTAAAAACATAATAAAATATGGACAAAATTACGGATCCTCTTCTATTGAAAACAACACATTACACACATTTATCACCAAATTTTTCATCCTAACCCCAACATATAGCAGACAAGAAAGCAAAAATCACCATAATTTCATCGTAATTCACAAATATTTAAACAACTATGTCAGCATAAGCTCAACACCAAACCAAATAGGTAAATAAATCTGCCACATCAAGCTAATCCACAATGGCCAGATGCAAAACCAAGTGTAGTAATGCATATTTCACATATTCAGTAGAGCAGAATATGGGCAAAAGGATTAGGTCGGTTCAAAGTTTGACCAGTGTATGTTAGGATCAAGTAACCAATGTATCCATACATTTCAACTGCCAAAAAAGGTCTATGTTATCCCAAGTACTAACTTCAACCACAAAAGCCCTTCTGTAACGTCTTCATACCTCCTTATCCTTGTTTCTTAACAACCTCTTTACGTATTGAGGGCGGGCAGCATTGGGTAATCCCTTGAAAATTCTGACCTTATCGACATTGGCGGACAGTATCTCGCACACGTCGAACCTTTGCTCCATAGACAACCCTTCAATCTTGCCAAGCTCTTCGAAAGCATCCTCAGCCGCTTGACCCAAACGAGCTTCGTACGCAATACTATCCACCAATGATGCAAGCCTTTCATCAACCTTACCTCCGAAATCTATTAAGACGCTGCACAAATTTGATACTTCATCAGAATTCCCCTTGCGCTTCTTGTTGAGGTGTTTAGGTCGTGGATTCGGCGTCAGTGGGTCTGTGTTCGAGAGGTTGTCTTCTGCTGCTTCATTCTTGGCAAGGTCCTCGAAGGAAACGTCATACTCAGATCCTCTTCCACCTTCCCCGGTGTTTCCCTGTGTGCGAACCTCATTCCATGCATCAGTTATGTCCTCTGCCGTATTTCCATTGGCTCGGTCCTTTCCAAAAATCTCTTTCCATTCCATATAGTAGGGCCAACTCTTATAACGCATGGTTTTTGCATTGTTGTCGATCTAAACATAATTAAGTTAATAATTTCAGGTTCATTACAGATTACTTAAGAAGGAAATATATGAATAAGAGCAGCACAGTTCAATAATGGATGGCGCTAAATTATTCAAAAAAAATACACCAAGTTTCTGCCTTGTACCTTAACAAGTCCATCCTAGCACTCATGATCCATGAGGTCAATTTTGAAGTCATCGTTCGTGTTGAAACCAACGCCGCTTTTCCCTAGAATTGTGCTAAGAGTGCCGTAACTCTTCTTCCAGGTGGAGAGCCTTGAGTTGATATGGGGTGTCCCCTTCAAGTCAGTATCCGGGTAATGCTTCTTCATTGCTTCTTCTAACTTGTTGAGGTAGCCTGCTCGAAATCCATTATCGGACTTCCAACCTTGCACATTAGTTCCTTCACGGCTGCAATCAGAATGGCCTCCTCATTTTCAGTCCAACTTCTCCGAGTTCCTGCTGATGCCTTACCCTTGCCCTTACAAACACTACTCCCTGCGATATGTCACAAAAATCAGAAAATCAATGATGGACAATTTTTCGCATCAAAAAGCATGAAGATTAGCCGAGCAGGTAGCTTCAATTCCTAGCAACACAGTCGACTAAGGTAGCTAAAATTTCATCACTTTGCCAAGGCCAAGGCCTCAAATGAATAAATAAATGTTACTCAATAAAGCAAAATAAATAGCAGTTTATGATGTAGAGAACATATATAAACCTTCGTGAGTAGAACTCATTCCTTTGATGTTGGAGTGTTTTTTGAGTTTTGTTGTTTGGAGTGTCTACAAATGAGATGAAAATATTGTTAGGTAGCTATACAAAAGTTAAAGGAAGGTAAAAATATTTAAAAAACCACTAGTTCATAATAAAAATTTAATCATCCAACAATGGAGTAAATACAAGTGGACTACTCTGCTTCTTGATAAATAGGTTATGGTGCCTTTTATTTAGGGGTGAGCATAAAGTACCGAAAAACCGAACCGACCGTGAAACTGTCCCGAAACCGTCCCGAAATTATGATTAACCAAACCGGTTTGGTCGGGTTTTTTTGTAATTCTAAAAAAACCGTACCGGCCGGTTCGGTTACGGTTTTTAAATTTAAAAACCGATGGTTAACCGACCGAACCGGTATTTATTAAATAATTATAAATATATTATATATTAAATTATTTATTAA
>JAYJMF010000031.1:2235865-2255030 GCA_036873715.1 Salvia sclarea | reverse complement strand
ATATATTTTTATGTCACGTAAATTGATTTCGACGTAAATTGATTTCCCGTCGAATTTCGACGGGCTACTTACTAGTATATGTAATAGGAATAAAATAGACAATCCATATTTTGTAAAACCCACACTTTTATTATTAGTATAGATAGATATGCCAAATTGATTAGAGCGAGTGCTTAGCTTTAGAAATCGGGCAACTCAATTTTCATTATCTATACTATAATTAAATGTGGAGCCAATCAGCCAAATAGAAAAATTGATTTGAAATTGATTTTGATTTCAATTTCGATGGCAATTGTGTAAATTTTTTAAAATTAATGACTTATTTATGTATTTTAAAAATAAACTAAATTAATTAAATAAATAATAAATTAATTCAAAATGTGACCTTCCTTTTCGGATGGTGGGATTAGTGGGAAAACCAAATTAATTAGTTCTTAAACGTTTTATCTAGAAAAAAATAATATATTGCCCCTTTTAGTTTTAATTTATAATTTTTCATTCTTTTTTAAAATATTTTTATCTCAATAATAAATGAATATACAATATGCATCTTGAACTAAAGATCGTGTTACGAGCTTTAATTTGATATATAATATGCAAAACTAAATTTAGAATAAATAAATTATGATAATTACTTAACGTTTCGAAGCAAATGAATATATACCCTATATATATAAATACAAACGTGACACGTGCATGCAAACTGAATATTTCTGATATTTCTAATAATCTTTTTGTTTATATTACATAATCATTATTCATCAAAGAAAAATAAAATTTTATGGAGTTGAAATATGTATTATATATGTAAGTAGAATTAATTTGAAAATGATCACAAGTTATAAAAAAACTAAATATTTTATCAATACGATAATATGTATATCTAATAATGCAAATCTCATTTATAAAAACTAAGCCTTCAAAATAAATTATAATTCATTATTTTATTTATATATTAGAAATTTAATTATGAGATTTTATTTTGAGGTTCTCGATTATGATAGTCACGGTTTTGTTACCAATTCACGTCTTGGTTGAACATGTATTACGAAATATATATGGTTATCATGATTATTTCATTTTTTCTATTATCGATGGTACGTAGATAAAGCTGGTCGCTAATGATATTTTTCGTTCATACTCGATGTTACATTAATTAAGTAATTAAAATTATAATAATCATACATAATTTATATTACACTCTTTATCCTTAGATATTTTAGATTTTTTCATCTAAATTTTGTTATAATAAAATTATTATTTTATTTAATTATAATTATTGCCGTGCATAGCACGGTGGGCACATTCTAATATAATTAAACATACTAACTTAATGAGTTTTTATTGAAAATTAATTAACATATAATTTGATTTAGTTGTACGCAGCATTTACTCTTTTGCTGCGAAATTCAACTTTGATGTCATAACTCTTAAGTAAATTCAGTCAAATTGCATCTCTTCAATCAAAAGAAAAAAAGAAGAAGTAAAAGATCAACAAATTGAAATTTCTACATGATATAAAAATTTATTGATCACACTCTCTTAATATAGTACTATAATTTTACATATCTTGACTATCCATCAACAACACATTAATTCACATACCATCATAATTAGTGGATTTATAGACCACGTATTGCTTTCCCACCCTTCAGCCCCATATATAAGTTCACCCATTTAAATCGGGACGAGTAACTAAGAAAAAGTTATCCATAGGCGCACCTGCTAAACGAATTGTATACTAATATCATAAAATTTTCATTACAATACAATAGACACAGTAATTTATTGCATCGACATAAAATTTTAAAAAATTAAAATTAATAAAATTTATGTGTAATTATAAACTAAAATAATTAATAAAATTTATTAACTATAACCCAGACACGACACGGGTTAATTTAATTTCATATCCGTCTGAAAGATCTAAGTTAAGCTTTTGCGAAAATTTTATCATATAAATTCATCACACCCAATCAACAACTCTTACGTACAGGGAAATGATTACATTTTTCCTTTTCTTTTTTAGGAAAAGGTTTGAGGCAACAGCTGTCAAAGTCGTAAGTCTAGTGAAGCTTAACAAAATAAGTAACACGTTATAAGTATGTATATGCGTAGAAATATATGATGCGTTAGGTCACAATGATCACTACATGAAAAAGGGCCATTATATAAATCAAAAGATGATATACATTAGAGTCGTCTTCTTCTTTTCATCGGCATAATTAATTGTAGGTGGATTCCCTATAAATACATGAACTTTCTAAGTTTTTGGAATTATACGTTTATTTTTTAGCCAAAATATACATGAACTTAATATTCTTTGATTTTGCACACGAAATTAAAATTCAGCCAAAAAACACACCAACTTAACATTTTTCTAGATTTTGCATATAAAATTGAATTTCTACTAAATTGAATTTGACACGGCAAAATAAAATTGATGTAGCAATCAAAACGACGTCGTTGTTTTGGTTGCATAAAAAAAGTTTAAAATAAAATAAAACTGAATCCATCTAGATGCCACCTCATTTCTCTCCATCTTTCCACTCACTGCTCATCCCATTCTTGGCGGCATTCCTCGACTCATCGCGCTTGTAAGCTCTCTCAGTGGCTGTGTCGTCGCTTCTCTCTTCTTCTTTTGGTTCCGGCGAGAGCAGCAACCAAGATAGGATTGCAAAATTCCTCTCCTCAGATCAGATCTATTGTCCCACAATGTTATTCCTACTTAGTCCACTCCCATTGCCATCACGCATTTACCCGACTGTAGAAGTCCCCGATCTCCGAAGATGCAAGGAGGCGTTGTTGATAGGACGTTTGGGGGTGGGGTGATTGGTGATAGAGAAGAGGGAGGGAAACAAACATGAGGTGGTATCTAGGTGGATTTTTTAAAATATTTTATATTATTATACAATTAAAACAATGTCGTTTTAATTGTCACATCAATTTTGATTTTGTCAAATCAAATTCATTTTTAGGGGAAATTAAGAAGAATGTGTATTTATAGGCAAAAATTCGCATGTAAAATCATAAAAGTGTTAACTTCGTGCATTTTTCGGTTAAACTAAATAATCTTATGCAATTCCAAAAAATTGTAAAGTTGGTATATCTATAGGTAATTAAGCCTTAATCAGATTGTTATGTAACTTATGTTTATATATATTTACACATTTTGAAACAAAATTATTAAAATGGAATATCCAGAGAATTCCAAAATCATGATGTTTACCTGACCAAATTAAATACATCACTATAACTGTAGGAATTGTCACATTCCACTAGCAGTTGCCGAACCATCTTCTTGTTCCCATATATTGACTTAAATAAAATCTCATCATATCTTCCACTTCTTCACTAATCAAAAGTCTAACATTAATAAAATATCATCATATCAAAACCTTCATGCAAACTTCACATTGTTGACTTTAACTATATATATAAAGATAGATAGACATGTACAGTATGTGCCAAGACTTTAGCAAACTTTAATTCTATAATACAATGAATAAATTGGTACTTCAACTTTACATTATACTGTAATATATTATAATTGAAATCATGAACTTTCATTTAACTCAATCAATCGAGTCCTCCTCAAAATTGTGCACTAATATGCATGTTACAATTGACAACCGATCAAGCAAATCAAAACTTAGTGACTCAGTTACAACAAAATCCAAAACTAATCTAAAGTCCCGAATTTTACGTGTACCGTCCTGCTAAACTACAATTAAAAGTCGTAAAATTGAAGGGCCCATCTAAATGATATTTGTTTGATATAATTATCATGTGTGTATGTGTATTAAGTGTAATAAAACTTTCCTAATACATGCTGCCAACACCTTTTTGACTTGTGTTAGTAAACCATGCACCATACAAAGTGCCATACTGCCCACTTCCCACATTCACAACAATCCAGCACTTGAATTAATTGCCTTTTGGAAACTATATATAATTAAACCTCTTGTCACATATACATATACATATACATGCATATACAAAGAGAGGGAGAAAAAAGAAGAGAAAGAGAGTGTGTTGTATCAATGGCTGGCACTTGCATTAGGGTAATGTTGGTGATATTATGCTTGTATTCCCATATGAGCATCAATGGAGCCATCCCACTTACAAGTAATCCTCAATCAATATTCTTCACTTATGCCTTTATATACACTACATTTGCCTTGTGAAGTCACACTAATTTTTATGTCTCCTTTCGTTGCAGGAAGTTCAAATCTTGTCCAGAAAATTCAGAGTGATCAAGTTGCAGAAAGAGCCAATTTGGTACTTATAAACTATATATCTTGATTCTTATTTTGTAGATATATATTCAAGTTTAAGTAACGTTAATTATCTTATAGTCTTCCATGATAGTATCAATTTCATCCTAATTTTGGAGTATGAATGTGCAGGAAAACCCTAATTTGGTGGCCATCAGAAGAATGGAGATCGAGGTGAATGACTATCCGGGGTCGGGGGCGAACAACCGACACACACCAAGGCCTCAGCTAGGAAGAGGCTGCAATGACTGCTGAAAAAAATTAAATATATTGGTAATAGATGATTATATATATATTTGCTGTTTTCATAGATGCTGTCTAGCTAGTTTTCTCAAAGAGAAAATATGGACATGGTGTTTTGATTACAGTAGGAAATCATATTTAGAGGGATCGGATGTAAAGTTTTGGTATCTTGATCTTCTAGCTAGCTATTAGGCGACTCAATGAGATAGTTAATATCTGTTCTAAATATTTTTCATAATTTGTTTTGTGAGTGTGGATCAGATCTTATGGCATATATATATGATCAAGAGTAATAATATGATATGCACTGCTATTTCTTTCTCTTGATTTCATTTATTTTAGTTATTATTCATGGTTTTATATCTATATGTGGATACTTAATTTACGAATCTTGAACTCAATCTTGTAGCTAGGTTAAAAAGTTTATATATGTAAATAAATATGATAATCTTGCTAGCTTTAATATACACTTGTATGCTGCAAGGACTAATGATTTTTCAGAGATAAAACTTGAAACTAAGCTCTCAAAATAAGATTAGGACCACGCAATTAATTACCTGTCGATTGACTTGTTTATGTATTTATTTTGTTTTCAACGCAAAGATTGCCTTACTTGTTGGCATTAAAATCTTATTTTAATAAGCTTGTTCTATAAACTGGAAATCAGTAATTAATTTTATATTCAAATTTACATACTTTGAATCAGAGAGGGAAAAAAGAACATATGAGATCTATTGTAGTTCTTGAAATATGCCATAAATTTATCCTATACCTTTTCACACGTTAAAAGATTGAAAGTGAGGTTGTTAGGTAAACCGCCTTATTCTAAGGGGTGCCGCAAATATCTCCACCAACTTGAATTTCTATTTCTTTTTTATTGCTTAGTGGGATTTCACACAAGTGCAATTTGAGGTGGTACACCATCCACTTATTATAGTGCAATATTAATTGAGCAACAATCTTAAGATACCCTGCAAAAGTCATACTTAGACAGATATGGGACTTGATATGTTTTTATAAGGGGCACAAATGTATTTCCTTAATAAGATTTGTTTATTATATTGTATACTTTTGAAAAAAATTCTCCATATATGTATAGATAAATACACATATAACATCAATATGTCGCTCACTTTTTGTAAGCAATATATGCTGATTTTTTTTTTCTTTCGGAAAAAGGATTTTATTATGAACACAAACATGAAAAATGAAGAAACCCTTCATAAAAGTAGAGGGTTCTTCCCAAACATGTGACATAATAAACTCCTTATTAGCAACTTTCACTCGCCAATATAAGCAATGCAATTTTTTTTTCCCGCTTGATGTGTCTAATTTTTCACTCTGGCTGCAAAGCAATTTCTCTTCGGCGAGGAATGGTGATTTTTAGTCCACCTCAATAGATTTTTAATATTTTCTTTTATATTCAAATACCTTATAATTATTGTTTATAAGAGAATAGTGATATGGACTAAATCTTTATGGTACTTATAAATGGTGAGCCACATATTTATGACTACTAATATAATTTCATACAAGGACACGTGGCAAATCCTAGGATCTATAAATTCCAAAGAGATTAATGTATATATTTTCTGTATATAAATAATAAATTATAAGCCATTGACATTGTCACATGTCTGTCATCTATAAATAAATACAATAAAAGATATCACACACACATGCAATAAAATATCTAAACTCAATTAATTTAGCATTATATATATTTTCGTTATTTAATAAGTACACATCAAGTTTATTCATATCAACCTTGTTGCCTGTTGGTCTGCATCTGCAACTTAAACCAAGATCATGAGGGAAATAGTCAAATAAACCTTGTAAAGTTAGGATCGTGAGTTCGTGACATTAACAATGAATTTAGGTTGCAAATTGGAAAGTTTAAACACATATCATTAGATCACTCTCAGTGCACAGTGATATTATCAAATAGCTAGGCCTACACAAAATCAAAAGACAAGATAACAAAATTAAATTTTGGATGGAACAGAGCAGCACTACTTCGCAATGACAACAGATCTGTTGGTTAAAAACAAATTAATGTATTCAATTTGTTGATCAATGTCAGGATCAGGAATGCATAACTCCCTCCTTCACCACTTCTCTTCCATGATCATCAAACAAAAAATAAAATAAATATAAATACACACACATCTTGAAAACATAAGCTTAATAGCTTAATTCACAGTGTTGGGAGAAAACTGCCTCAAATGTTACAGTCCAAACACACAATAAAAGTGTGAAAAATCTAATCTCCATCAGCAGATGGAGGCAAAGCAGGCGCAGGCGACGTCGAATCCGTTTCATTAATAGGCTTAAACCCGAGTTTGTTGATCATCTCATTAGCAATGATCTGGTTAGCACTATCTGATGGATGGTATTCATCCCAAAACACATACTTGCTCCTGTCCTTGCACAGAGTCGACGCTGGAACGCACGTCAGCGCCGGCCGGATCTTCCCAAACGAGCAGCACGGCGAGTCCGAGTTGCTGAACCCTGCAAGTTCATATCATATCATGCTTATTTTATGAAGTAGACCTTTTTTCATTAATAAAACAAAACAGGGTCCTAGTCCTTGTCGTACCGTATTTGTCGGGATTGGAGATGAGATCATCAACGACGTCGTACGCATCCCCAAACCTAATGGTTGCATTAGGCAGAGTGGTAGACAATTTGGTGACAAGCTTGCTGGTCGCCCCATTGAAGGCCAGGGCTAGTTTGTTAGTCCTGTCTTGGCATCCACCTGAGGTGCTCAGCACTCTCTGCAGTGGAATGCACCCCATCGGCCCCAACCCGAACACCATGATCTTGCGTGCCCCCAACGCGTGCAGCACCTGCATTAGCGATAACGTTATATCATATATATGTGAGCTAGCGAGGTTAGGATAAGATATATGCATACTCACATTGAGCTGGCTTTCGAGTGTCTCTGTGAGATACTGAACGAAGGAGTCGTCGTTGTAGCTCCACGAATCCCTGTAGACGGGCATCAAGTAGTTGTTGATGAAGTCGTTGCTGCCCAGGGCCACCACGTATCGTGCTTCCTCGAAGAATTTCATGGCCTCACTCTCCCCCACTCTCCCAATTATCAGATCCTGAGTCCCCTCAAACAGCTCTATCTGCTTGTACAACCCGAATCTTTGAACCTAACACCACAACACAGTGTCAGTGTCAGGAAAAATGTACCTATAGAAAACAGACACACTCACAAAGTATGATCCTGTCTCATTGAGGATGCCACCGCCTCCCGAAGCGTAGTTCACTCCGTTTGCGAGGATGGTGTCCTCGTTAAGATTCGGATCCAGGAACGCGGGAGGCCTCGGGAGCCCCATCTTGTCACCTAGGAATTTCACAAAACAGACAGTGTATTATGTTACATAGGAGAAAATTGAAATTTGAGTGGTTTTTTTTACCTATTATATCGGCGACGGTTCTGCCATTGGAGAATCTTCCATTAGGCAATCCATCGCCGAAGTCTATGCCATACCACGGCAGGCTGGCGCGGGCGAGGCTTTTGGAGAGGTAGTTGTTGTTGCCAACGTCGGAGAGGGAGTCGCCGAAGATGAACTGAACTACCTTGCTATTGCAGCATCGTCCTTGGAGAAGAAACAACGTTAGGAAGATCGAAAGGAATAGCTTTGTCATTTTCTTGTAATAGGACTGGTTTTTTCTCTTGGAATGTGGAGGTGTTGATTTGGATTTAATACTAGAAGATGTTGAAACATAGTTTGATGATCATAATGTGGGGATGGTTTTAATTTGGATTAATTTAGAGAGTGAGAGAGAAAGGTTGAGGTTGAGGAAGTTTGATGAACCAACATGTTTGGATTTTCTGACCTACTGCAACTACCATTACTTTTTCGGATACAACGGTAGAAGCCTAACGAGACCAACTTAATTGTATTCTGTTGAGTGCGTATCTATCTATGAAGAGAATTCCTATGTTTAGTTTCCAAGTATCGTTGTCGCTATAGTTGTTTTTAACAAGTCAAAAACAGATGCCTAATTAAATTTTAGCTTAGGTAGGATTTATGCATATCTCCAATGCTTTTTAAATCGGAATGGACCGGCTCGTAAGACCGATTTAATTAATACTGAACTAGTCAATTTATTTGGTTCTATAAATGTTAAAATGTTCTATGGGCCGGGCCCGCGATAAATTGGCAAAAACCAGTTACATAATTTATGTTATATGAATTAGTACTTTATTCAATATATATTGACATTCTATATGAATGAACTGTATTTTAAGTGGTACTTCATGTTATATGAATTGATATTTTATTCAATATATATTAATATTTTGCCTTGACACAAATGTGTCTAACACACAAATTAACATGTCACCTTCAGATGGATTAGACTAGCACTTCAACCAACACACCAATTTTAGACATATAATTTTCAATTGGCTCAGGAGGAATCGGCAAAAACCGGATCTACTAAATTGGTCTCATTTGGACTCAAATTAACACGAGATCCCATAAGTGAGTTAGACTAACACTGCAATCAACCATACCAAGTTTCGGCATTTACTTTCATGTTCTGATTAATTAACATATATATAGTTCATGGAAGAGGATCAAATGAAAACCCTTTTCATAATATTAACTAGGAACCAATCTAGATCATTGATCTTGATTAATGGAGGGTTAAGATTGACTTTTGGAATTCGTCATGTTTTTTTATGCACAAGATAATGCTTTCTGTGATGCTATACTTTTTTTATGTATAAAACATTGCTTTCATTGATTCTGATGCTTTTAAAGGCATAATATAATGTTTTTATTAGTATTGCCTTACCATTCTTAGCATATTGAAACAAATAAGAACGTAAAAATCTTATATAGTTATCATTATTTATATTTCGAACGAATTGGATTGAGTAGAATATTCAAACAATAATACACTAAAAAAATGCGGCTTTAACGACGGAAAATTCCGTCGTTATAAATGCCGATTCTGTCGTTAAAATGACTTAACGACGGAATAACGACGGAAAAGACACCGTCGTTGTCAGAGCCGTCGTCTTCTAGGTAACGATAGAAATTTTTCGTCGAAAATTAGTAGTGTAAAATAGTTAAATTTAGCGACGGAATATTCCGTCGTTAATATAACTAATATTAAAAATAATTAAATTTAGCGACGAAATATTCCATCGTTAAAAAATTTGATATTAAAAAAATAAAATAAAATTATTTTTTTATTTTCGAAATTATATATTTAATTATTTATAATTATTATTTTATTATTTTATTATTATTATTATAATATTAATTAATTAATTAATTAATTCTTTTTTTATTTATAGTATTGGTGCTCTAATATTTCTAGGCACAAACTGAACCAAACATCCACAAGATTTTCGATGTGGGATAACAAACTTAACGACGGATTTAACGACGGAATTTTAAATAATTAAAAAAATAATTAATTAATTTATTAACGACGAATTTAACGACGAATTTTTTTAATAATTAAAAATTAATTAATTAACGACGGATTTAAAGACGAAAAAATAAAAAATAAAAAATATTTAAAATTTTTAACGGCGGAATTAACGACGGAATATTTTAAAAATTAAAATAATTATGAATTATGAATTAACAACGGATTTAACGACGAAAAAAAAATAATTTTAATTATTTAACGACGGAATATTTTATTAAATAATTAAAAATAAAAAAATGAAAATTCCGTCGCTAATTCCGTCACTAATTAGGTAAAAAAATTATGTCGCTAAATCCATCGCTAAGGCCGTACTATTAACGACGGACTGTATTCCGTCGTTAAAGCCGCGTTTTCTTGTAGTGATATAACATATGACCAATTCAAAAAAAAAATATTTGCGATTTAATAATATTCAGATTAAAATTCTATATATAGATAAATTCGCATGATCGAAAAACATGTACAAATAATAAGGCAATGTATATATACATTCGGATTATATGAGTCCGTCTTTAGTAAGTATATACATCTAAAACCTCCAACCAAAATATCGGGGTTGGAGTCATCCTAGAGTAACGTGTGAGTGAGTTTTTTCTATTATTTGGTTATAATAATTTGAAAGAAAAAACTTAGATATGCCCATCAAACGGAAAAAAGCTTGCATGAAGTCCACAAATTACTGGTCATATATATGTATATATCATATATGATGAATGAGTAATATAAATACTTTTCTTTTATTCAATTTGAATGATGTAAGTGTATTTGACTGATTCTATTTTTACGTATAGAAGTAAAACTATCAAATTGTGGGGTAGGCATAGTCCAAAAATTGAGTCTACAAATACATAGTGATGTGTATATTTTTGTGGGTCAGCCTGGGCAATGGAAATTTCAAGCCAGGCTTGATTAATCCACAAATCCTATCAGAGAAAAATTGTGGCATAACTCGAGCCAATATCGAGTTGGCTCGGCTAGTTTGACACCTTTAACAACGGCTAGTTAGTGGGTTAGAGAATATATTTATTGTGAGAAAATAAGAATATTGTAGCAATGTATAAAGTTGTTCAAATGAATGTATAAAGTTATTGCACTAGACTCAGAGCAACAATTATATATCTTAATTTAAATGTAACACCATCATAGTGTAATAATTGTATATGTTCAGTGTAACAACTCTATATGTACTGTACATCAATGAACAAAAAGTTTGAGTTCAATCTGGCTTCGATCGTTAATAATGTCAAATAAATCCGGCGATTAAGTAAGAACAGGTTCTATTTTCGATTGAACCAAGCCCCGACTGTATTCTCATCCCTAATTTTATTGAAATTGGGCTAAGAGTGAGAAAAAAAATAATCTAGAATCAATACTCAAGTTGTTCATGGTAAGCTCACATAACAGAATATTTATGTTATGCTTATTTATATCATACAAATTCATAGTCACTATTTTTATGCATACTAGATAAACTCATTTCTATACAATAAACCACGCTTAAAAAGACAAGTGTCATGTTGGGAGGGTTGACATAGTGGATATGTTAACTTAGCACATTCGAGCTGTCAGATCGATGCACTGCTATGTGAACAGTCTTAGAGGGTGTTTGGCTGAGTCTATAAGCTCCTTAAAACAGCTTATAAGCTGTTTAGGAGCTTATAAGTTGTTGCAAAGTGTTTGGTAAAATAAGTTCATCAACAACTTATAAGCTGTGAAAATAAGCACACCAAAAAATAAGTTGTTCAACCCCAACTTATTTCTTTATAAGCTCATAAGCTACCATCATTTTACCAAAATAATCTTATTATAGTTTAATATTTTCACTATATATCTTTTTAATTTTATTTTTCTTCAATTTTTTCTTTTTAATTTTTTTTCTTCTAAATTCACAATTCTCTTTCTAGCTTATAAACTCATTATCCAAACACTTTGACCAACTTATAAGCTCTTGACAAATTGCATCTTATAAGCTCTTGAAAGAGCTTATAAGCTATTGGAGCTTATAAGTTATAAACTCTTTAAGATAAACTTAGCCAAACTCCCCCTTAATTACCTTAATTAAGTCCTAATTCTGAATTAATTAATACTACTAATCAAAATCCTACTTAACTTCTAATATATTCTTGTTTGTAGTTAATTACTTATTGTGACGACAGCACATGGGTTTTTTCTATTTAAATAATAGAAACATATGAACATTAGGCAAAATTGCTGAAGAATCCCAAAAGTTTATATTCTTCTTTTTAAGTTTTAATCAGATCATGTAAAAAAAATTGCACTAACAATTTGTTGAGATCATCATCATCATCAAGAATAAATGAAAAGTTTGAAATCTTATCTTATCGTATAATATAGATAAAGCTCGAGAGATGGGAGCAAACAAAAACAAAAATTTGGAAACCCAATCTAACTTAGTAGTGAAAGTTTGATGTATGGTGAAACTTTATAATTTATTTTTTATATTCAAATAAGAGATGGTCTCTTATGAGGACGTTAACACACATGACCACCACCATTACGGTTAATTAAGAGTTAAGAGATAAGATCATACTTAATTAAAAAAATTAACAACTATATTATAATTTTCTAATTAAGTATGGTCCCCATGCGTCCTCACATGTCATACGAGTATATTATCTCATCAGTTTTTTTGCGTTTAAATAGACATATGGATGTTTCTTAGTAGTAATGCAGCAGCTTTCATTCTATAAAGAAGAGCAGTTGCCTTTTTCCACATAAGTCTTTTTTTTTTTTTTTTTTTCCTGATACTAACAGCTAACCTATGAAGCATTCAGTAAGTAAAACCCGCTTATGTCCAATAATTTGCGAATCAATAATACACAAGAAAGAGCATGTGCTTCTTTATATGTTCTTTCGAGTCAATTTTATTCCTACTTATGTATTTATATATTTGAATTTGAACTCCTTAACAAAAACATCAACATACTCCCCACCCACAAAACAAAAGACATTTGTGAGGGTATGTCAAATAGTATATAACATTAAATTTGTAAATTGCTAAGTTTTGATTGGGATTTAAATAGATTGATATCATAGAAACAAATTAATTTCAATTTACTTTATGTCCGTGGAGGTCAATTGATTTTTGCGGTTATCACCTAATAAAACTTCAAATGATTAAATTGTTTAGATTTTGAATAATTTTAATAATCCAACTTAAAAGTTTGTGTATGTTATGCGAGAAAATTACATATTTAATTTTTACTAATATTTCAAGATAGAATTGTAACAAAATTTTCAAGATCTATCATTAACCAGATATAACATAATCTAATTTATTTAAAACTTAAGCGTAATTGTACGAACAAACTCACAATTAACAAGCGGCCACATAAAATTACCGACACTACTTGGATAGTAACGAAGTCATCATATCATGATACAAATTTACATAATACAAATTATGTAAACGTAACTGGACTCATAATATACATATCTATCCAATTTTTTTATTTTATTTTGAAGAAATCTAATACTCCATCAAATAGTATTTAATAGTGCAACATTCATGACACCTGAGAACTGAAAAAATTAAGTTTGAAAGTGGAAAAAACAAAAAGAATATCAGAAATAATGATTGGGGTAAAATATGGGGTTTTGTTGGAGATATTCATATACTGTGATAGATTACATCGAAGCCCCTCGGCGGAGAAAATTAAGACCCCAGGCCTAAACTACACGCACTCGTGCGGGTTTGTGCGTGTTCAAAATCCACCCTTTTTATTCTCCCAATTCCAAACCAAACCAAACCCCATTCTCTATTTCTGTCCAAATCAACGTCCCCGCATTCAAAAGGTATCCTCTGTCTTCTATTTTCTTCTCTTTTTTCTTTTTCCTTTACCTGATTCCATCTCTGCTCTTTCTTCGCCCTTCATTCATTCCTCAATTCGTTTTCCTTTAGCTCCTAGATCTGTTCAAGTATTGGTTTCATATGAATGTGTGAAATTGCGTTTCAATTATTCGTTTTTGTTAATTTTATACTCTTCTGTTGTTTGTTATTGATCTTCAGACTGTTTCTGGAAGTAGAAAACAACGGGGAAAAAATTGCAGATCTTTTGCTAGTTTAATATGTGTAGTCTGCTCATTGATGTGTACTGTGATATGATAGATCTAAAGTTCTATTTCTAGCTGATATTGTTCAAAATTTATGCGAGTTTGTTGCTTGAGATTTCTGTATGCAGTGTCTTCGATGAAAATTATCAGATTTTTCTCTTGGATTAATATGTGTATTTTTTTATGTATGGCTAGCTGTCCCTTTTTCTTTATCACCAGCGAGTAGATGTGAGGTCTATGTCCATGAAATGTTCAGCTTGGAATTGCTTTCTGATATCTAAAATATTTGGGAATGATATTATGTTAGGTTGGTGTCAAGCTAAGGTCCTTAGAATATGATAAGATCTGATTCTCAATTGACTGATTTGCTTATATGTGAAAGAATACTTCAGTGAATTACTTTCAGATAGGTTAGGTGCCACTTGCCGTAGACGAAAAGGATTTCATATGAGTTGAGTGTTGTTTAATTGCAACCTTCTTTGGAACAATAGATCGTTTGCCTTTGAATTAGTTTCCTACTGGAATATGGGTTCTTGTTCTTGCAGTAGACTTATCACGAAAAGATTACAGAATTGCACATGTTTGTTGTTTTATTCAAATCCCGCAAACAGAAAATACTGTGCTTTGATTGCTTTGGAGCTTAATCTTGACTCTTTAACATACCTTGATTAGGTTGGTTTATGTTCTGTCTGTATAATGTGCATTCCAATACTTGTCTAAGAAAGTAAGAGTTTAATCAGATCTGTGCAGATTGCAACTGCAAGATGGCCGCATCATCAGCAACCAGTTTTTCTGTCGGATCCACTGCAGCTGTCGGCCCCAAACTTGGCTTCACGCAGTCGAAGGCCTTTAGCATCAAGTTGAACCCCAAAAAGTACCTAACGAGCTTCAGTGGCCTCAAGGCAGCAGCCTCCGTGAGTTGTGAATCACAATCTTCGTTCTTAGGCAGTGAAAGCACTCTTGCTCTTAAACAGGCTTATCACACAAAGGCCCGGAAATGCAGCGAGAGATCTTACAGTCATGTTCAGCCTCAAGCGTCATACAAAGTGGCTATTCTTGGAGCTTCTGGTGGTATAGGCCAACCATTAGCCCTTTTGATCAAGATGTCACCACTAGTTTCTGCATTGAACCTTTATGATATAGCGAATGTAAAGGGAGTTGCCGCTGATCTCAGCCACTGCAACACTCCGTCTCAGGTCTCAGATTTCACAGGAGAATCTGAATTGGCCGATTGTTTGAGAGACGTGGATGTCGTGGTGATCCCAGCTGGCGTCCCAAGGAAGCCGGGCATGACTCGCGACGACCTCTTCAACATCAACGCCAACATCGTGAAGAACTTGGTCGGGGCCGTTGCGGATAACTGCCCCGACGCGTTCATCCACATCATCAGCAATCCAGTGAACTCGACGGTCCCAATCGCGGCTGAGGTTTTGAAACAGAAAGGGGTTTACGATCCGAAGAAGCTCTTTGGCGTTACCACTCTTGATGTCGTCAGAGCAAACACGTTTGTCGCCCAGAAGAAGAACCTGAAGCTCATTGATGTCGACGTTCCGGTGGTGGGGGGCCATGCGGGGATTACCATTTTGCCCCTGCTGTCGAAGGCGAAGCCTTCCATCACTCTAACTGATGAAGAAGTGCAAGAACTGACCGTGAGGATTCAGAACGCGGGGACTGAAGTTGTGGAGGCGAAAGCAGGGGCGGGCTCCGCCACTCTTTCCATGGCATATGCTGCAGCACGATTCGTCGAGTCTTCGCTCCGCGCTCTCGATGGGGACACAGATGTCTATGAATGCTCGTATATCCAGTCTGAGCTGACCGAGCTTCCATTCTTTGCGTCGAGGATCAAGCTTGGGAAGGACGGGGTTGAGGCGGTGATTTCATCGGAGCTTCATGGGTTGACCGAGTATGAACAGAAGGCGTTGGAAGCGCTGAAGCCGGAGCTGAAGGCGAGCATCGAGAAAGGTGTGGCTTTTGTTCAGAAGCAGCCAGTGACTGCGTAAAGTGTTGGTAGAGCTCAAGCGGCATCTCTCTTATGAGGAAAAAAATAAAAGTACTGCGGCGATTTCATAATACCGATTGATGCATCAGATTCAAGTTTTGTAGGCAACACTGCATCAACATCAATCCATTTTTACCATTTCTCTTATAAATGATATTATTATCTGAGAGAAAGAGAGACTCACCTAACTAAATAGTAACTGCTAGTATGGAATTTTTGCATGTTGATTGTACTACAACTCTCAATTCCAAATACCAAAGAAACAAAATGTTGATGAACAGAGTTCAAATGTCAGTATTGACTATTGTCTATTGCACATGAAGCAGCGGCCGCTGAGTTTCCATGACACCCAAAAAAAGAGAGTTCAATGTCAATCGAGCAAACCATCTTCAGTTCTAAGCTCTCTGCTTACGACACGGTGGCCTTCTGTCTCATTGATGAACCTCACAGATATTCTGGTATTGCAAGTGCAATTTCAAGAATTTGATCAAACAGGATGATGACCTCAAACCTCAGACGTTGCACGTTACCAGTAATCGTTACAAGAGCAAACTCCATCTTGAAAATGATGAAAACGGGCGCGATCTCTGATCACCACTCTCCTGTTGTACACCGCAGAGAGAATCTTGAAAAAATTGTGGCAATCCACACATATCCTGAGATCTTTCGCAACCCTTAACGTTGTGCCGGGCGGCGTTGAAAGAATCCCAAATGCAACAGCCAATTTCTCGCTATGGTAGGACAAAACGTATGCCTCACTTTTCGATTCAATCTCCGACGCTATCTCAGCTACATAGCCACCAATCCTCAGCTGCTGGTTGATCTCCGCAAGCATTTCATAGATTTCCTTCTTACTTGGATGTGAAACATCATCTGCAAAGAACTCGTGCACCTTCCCCTTCAACTCGATCGTGCTAGAAGCAGGTGTTGTGTGAATCCCTCTATCCTTCATCACTTTCCTCACTTCCATCACCTTCTCTGAATTACCACACGACGAATAAATGTTGAGCAACAGAATGTAATCCCCTGCTTCTTGAGCCTTGAGCTCAACGAGATGCTCAATCACTCGTTCCCCAAGAGCAGCATCACCATGGATTCTGCAGGCTCCGAGCAATGTCCTCCACATTGTTGCGTCCGGTTTGATCCTCATCGAAAGTATGAGGTCGTAGGCCTCGTGAAGCAAGCCCGCACGGCCTAATAGGTCCACCATACACCCGTAGTGGTGGACATTGGGCATGACCCCAAAATCGCGCCTCATGGCTTGGAAAATCATCCGGCCTTCATGTACTAGCCCCGAGCGGCTACATGCTGATAGAAGGCCGGTGAATGTCTGATCACCGGGTGACACTCCTTCGTGCAGCATCTGTTTGAATGCTTCGATAGCGTCTCTGCCATGCCCGTTGCTTGCTAGGCCAGAAATCATTGCGGTCCACGAAACGATGTCTCTATCAACTAAGTGTTGAAACACCTCATACGCCTTCTCAACACACCCACAACGCGAATACATTGCTATAAGCGAGTTGCAGACATTTCTTGCATCGATGAGGCCGTGTTCTAGGATGTAGCTATGAACCTTATCACCCCATTCCAAAGAATTTAAGCTCCCACAGGCTTGAAGAACTAGCAAACAAGTGACATCGTCAGGCCTACACGCAGTCGAGCTCGTCATCTTATCAAACAACGCCAAAGCATCACGGGTGCGCCCATTGCGGGTGTAGCAAGAGATCAACACGTTCCAAGCGACAACATCCCGGTCAGGCATTTCATCGAACACGTTGCAGGCGTCGCCGCCCTTCTCCAAACAGGAATAGAAATCCATCAATGTCGTCGATAAAAGGGAATCGGACAGGTACCCATCTTTCCAAATCCTGGCGTGGACCTGCATCCCGTTGGCCAAGGAATTGATCTTGGAGCAGCACTTGACGGCGGCGGTGGCTGACAAAGGGTTTGCTGAAATGCCAGAACGAACTAAGTCGTGGTAGAATTGGAAACCTGTGCGCGCTGAATCGCGGGTGAAGGAATGAGCTCGGATGATGGTGTTGTAGAGGGAAGCATTGGGGTTTGGGAAGCGAGAGAAGACTCTGGTGGAGTAGGACAAATCGCGCAGCGGCGGGAGGGCGAGACGGGAGAGGAAAGCGAGGAAAACGGTGGGATTGTAGAAAAGGGAGGAGCGGAGAAGGAGGGAGTGGAGCTGGAGCAGATGGGATTTGTGTTTGCATGATTTTATGAGAGAAATGATCCTCATTTCTTGGCCAGATGTGTTCATCGGAGGAGTTCCGGCGAATTTTCGCAGCCTTGCTGCAAATATTAGGCTTTCAACATACCATGCTAAAACCAATCAATCTCAAAACTGCTTATATATTTATTTATCAATCCTTCTGTTCCATTCATAATATTTCGTTACTTTTGGGCACCGAGATTAAGAAGTCAAAATTGATGATGGTGTCGCTCACATGGGATCCATCCATATGTTTTTGTGTATATTCTTTTACCAAAAGAGGTATAAGACATTATAATTAAGACAAACAAAAGAGTTCAGTGGAACATTATGAATGAAACAGAGGAAGTATTTACTAAACAAAACAAAACATACTCAATATTTGAATACTATAGTAGTTTGATAAAAATAAAGTAAAAAGGATTGCTTAATATCATGTTTCAATTTTCAATTTACTAATAAAAAGCACAGTGTTGGTCGGAAAATTCGTAACTAGGCTCAAAATATAATTGTTGTGTAAAATTTGCTACAGAAAGTTAACTCGAGCCCACTGAACTTTTGACCACTTTGAATTGGTCCGAAATTCAATCATGCGAACCCTTTTGTTTTCCCTTACAAGAACTAGTACGCGCCTACGCAGGGGCGGAGTCAGGAATTGTCAATAGGGGGGGTTGAACTAGATGGGGGTTCGGGAGCGGTAGGCTCCGAGCCAAATTTTTTGGGTCCACGTTTCCTAACCAATATTAATCCTAATATGTTTAAGTTTTGCTATTGTATAAATAATAATTTTTTCTTATATATTTTATCTATAAAAAAATATTAAAATCCTGAGCTTTTATATTATTAAAGAGCACTTGACATTTGTGGGTGTGTGAGTCGAGACAGAGT
>JAYJMF010000031.1:2223227-2235765 GCA_036873715.1 Salvia sclarea | reverse complement strand
GAAGTGAAAAGGAGGAGGAAGAAAGAGTAATATTCTCTTTTTTAGACAAGGAGATGGAAAAGAAGGAAAAATTTAAAAAGTGAATGTTCTCTTTTCCCTCATTTTTCCATGATAATTTATCCATCAAAGAGAACGGAGCCTAAATAGTATAATGAGGAGCAAAGCAGATCTGGCGAGTGGCAATAAGCATAAGAGACTAGAAAATGCCAGAAACAAGTATAATTATCCAAAACAAGGAGAGCTCGGGAAGAGAAGAATCAAAGCCCAAGTGAAAGTGGTAAGTCCTGGATCTCGCATGGGTGGAATAGAAAGTCGGTCGACAGAGCAGACGTGAAACTCAAACTTGGGAGAGAAGATATTAAGAGAGATGGAGTTATACCTATCACCATGTGGCTTTCGTCCATTGGACGACAAAACCTGGGGAGAATAACAGAAAAGAGAAGTGCGAGGCGGCGACGTCCAGAGATTCTTGCTGTGTCAGACTCGAAATGATCGGATTACCCTTGGTGGTTAGTATAATAACATACCTGAAAGGTCATATTTGCCCATGTACGACTCATACTTGAGTTCCCTATTTTACCCTTCTCTATGACTTCTATAAGTAACTCTTAGCATACATTATAATGAGGTTGGCTCGGCCACTTTTTAGAGGAATATACAGAGAACCTTAGAGCCGTTAGCAAGCATTTTCGCCTTTGTCCTTTGCACTTTTTATTTTTCAACGTGGTTCATTCCAACTTGAGAAGAGAGAAAACCAATCCATGCCTGCCAGAGTTGCGTTGGCTTTGTGTAAGAGCGCAACTCATCAATACCTTATTAAATTCAATATAAAAATTAAATAATAATACAATCTCTAAATTTGATTAAATATCAATAGACAAAAACTCTTGTGAGGGCGGATCCACCCTACCAATTGAGTTTACTGGTGACAGTCCCCACCTATCAATTAAGTATATATATTGGTGGTGGATTGGTGGTGGTGGTCTTGACCTACCAATAAAATGCATAGGTGGTGTCGCTACATAAGCTCATAGGTGTGGAGTGTGCCTCATATCAATATTAGTATCTTACTTAAAATTCATGTACTTTTTTTTATTGGAGGGGTGAGAGAGAATTTGAAACCTTGACCTCTCACTTACAACATGAAGGTCATACCGTTTAGGTGTCTCGAGTGGACATCCGTTTACTCTTTTATATACCAGTATTCAAGTATTTATTTGAAGATTAAACCAGTATAGAAATTGAACCACAACCTTAGGTTTTGGATCATAATTGTATTTTTTAGAATAGGTCATATTTGTATTAATATATTACTATTTGTTTTACATCCAAAACATTAGAAAAGGTAATGGGAACACTGAATTACATTCTAATTAAATATAGTATTACCCTTATACACGAACAATGTGGTGTAGAGGGAGTGGTACAAATTTAAGAAAAATATTGAAAAATGTTTTTTTAGTGTTAAAAGGGTCGCACGAGATATAGTGAGTATTGAGTTAAATAAATATGAGCCCATTATTATAAATAAAATATGAGCCCACTGAAAGTAAAACTAATGGATAGTTTTTTGTAAATATTGAATATGAATGTGAGTAAAAGTTAAAAGGTTATATCCTAAAAAAGAAACATCATATCATTTGTGGATGAGTGAAAATATAGTTATGTAATTACACTTTTTGTGTACAGAGGGACTACTGTATAATTTTTATACATGTTTGTGTAATTTAGTATTTCAGTTTAGGACTAGAGCTGACAATTCATGTAGTTTTCGGGTCAGGTCAACGTGATTACGACACATGATAAGATCAAATACAAACACAATCCGTTAAAGATATGTTCAACACAGACACGATACGAACACGAATATGACATGATATTTTTCGTGTTGACACAATATGATAACTACACAAAATGATAATTCAAATCAAAGCTATGAAATATATTAATAAAATTATTTTAAATAATAGTAAATTAATGTTAAATTTATATAAATATTATCAGGTTCTATGAACACGACACGACACGAACCTAGCACGATTATCATGTCATTGTCGTATCGATATAATAAGGATACGAACATGATAAGGCTAAACACTAACTCATTAATTTCGTACATATTCGTGTCTTTTTTTTTATCGTGACACAAATGGCCAGCCATAAAGTAAAACTAAAGTGTTCACTGTTCATTCACAATTTAAACCTAGACGAAAATTACTTTTTCCCTTAAAAATACATTAAAAATTACTTGAACTCATCCAATTAAAAATGGGGCACCTTCACCACGACGGCACGAAATGACAATCTCTATTTAGAGGCTACGTGGTTGGTCCTAACTAGATTTTTGTTTATGAGGAATTTTATTAGAGGAAATACTTTTTGTTGTTCGTGTAATCCACCCATTTGAAAAATCAGGTATAAATAGATTCAAATTTATTTATTTAAAAACAAACAACAAATTTATAGAGATGTTAGTAGGTTTCAAACCGACTAACTAAATTATAAAAATTCAAGAAAAGAAAAACTGTAAACACGCAGAAAAGTTGAATCCTTTGAGCAGGTCTTTCAAGTAACAAATTCGACAAACACATAATCAATTTAATCCTCTCATGAAATAATACATATATGACTTTGATTTAATCCTCTCATGTACATGTGTGTGTGTGAATTTTGACTATATGTATTCTATACATTACAAGAAAACGCGGCTTTAACGACGGAAGACAGTCCGTCGTTAATGGTGCGGTCTTAGCGACGGATTTAGCGACGGAATTTTTTTACCTAATTAGCGATGGAATTTCCATTTTTTTATTTTTGATTATTTAATAAAATATTCCGTCGTTAATTCCGTCGTTAAATAATTAAATTATTATTTTTTATTTTTCCGTCGTTAATTCATTAATTCATAATTATTTTTAATTATTAAAATATTTCGTCGTTAATTCAGTCGTTAAAAATTTAAAATATTTTTTATTTTTATTCTTCCGTCGTAAAATTCGTCGTTAATTAATTAATTTTTAATTATTTTTAATTATTAAAAAAGTCCGTTGTTAAATCCGTCGTTAATTAATTATTTTTTTAATTATTTACAATTCCGTCGTTAATTCCGTCGTTAAGTTTGTTATCCCACCTCGAAAAACTTGTGGATGTTTGGTTGAGTTTGTGCCTATAAATATTAAAGCACCAATACTAGAAATAAAGAAATAATTAATTAATTAATTAATTAATATTATAATAATAATAAAATAATAATAATAATAATAAATAATTAAATATATAATTTCGAAAATAAAAAAAAATATTTTTATTTTTTTAATATCAATTTTTTTAACGACGGAATATTCCGTTGCTAAATTTAACTATTTTACACTATTAATTTTATTAACGACGAAAAATTTTCGTCGTTACCTAGAAGACGACGGCTCCGACAACGACGGTGTCTTTTCCGTCGTCAAGTCATTTTAACGACGGAATCGGCATTTATAACGACGGAATTTTCCGTCGTTAAAGCCGCGTTCTTGTAGTGATAAAAGGTTATTCTACAAGAATATGGATTTGATTGAATTCTTGGATCCTTTTCTCAAATCTAAACTTGATTTGCTAACAAAAAAAAGTTGATTAAGTTTTGAATCCTTTACATTGTTAGGAATATAAGGTGAGCGAGGAGAAAATTAGATAAATGTATTGTAACAAACAATGGGTCGTGACGTGATGAGGGTGCCTCCAATGGTGGAAACTAGAAACTAGTTTCTTATATGCCACATAATTTTGGAAATTCATATATTTTTATCCTCCAACAATGAAACTAGTTTCTTATTTGAGGGTCTCACTATAATACAAAAAAAGTAATGTGGGTCCAAAAGAAACTAATTTCTATTTGGGAACTAATTTCTTATTTTTTTGGTGAATCCCATGAGAAACTAGTTTCTAAAAACTTCAATGGTAGTTTTTATTTTTCGGAAACGAGAAACTAACACCATTGGAAGCACCCTGATGAACCTCGACATAAGGCCGCCTCAAACCTCTCAAAAAATTTAAACCCATGTGCGAGTGTCTTATACTGATTTGAGGCTTCTATACTGATTTCAAGTGACTTTATGGCTTTATGCTCGAAATCGAATTCATAACAACGAAACATATATACATATTATATGCAGTGGCGGAGCCAGGCCCTGAGGACAAGGGGGTCAAAATATATACGACAACTAAAATAAATTTTTATACAAACAATACTCCATTCGTTATGCTATAAGCGACTCGTACTCTCTTTTAAATTTTCCTACTAAAAGTGGCTCGTTCTGGAAAAAAAAAATATTGCTTTGAAAAAATAGTCAATTTTAATGGACCTATTGTACACACAAAACACCGCTTTCGTAGTTTACGTGTAGAAAAAAAAGAGCCACTTATAATGGTACAGATGGAGTATAATAAAAATCTCTACAGTAGTTTTATACTATTACTCATATTCTTAAAGCGACGTCATATTAATTCATTATCAACTGTATCAAAAATTTACTTTTCAATGTAAGTAACCAAACACGCATTCATCAAACATTTCCTATTCGACTTTGCAGCCGATTTTTTCCCCAATTTTTATGGCATATAAAAAGCTTTTTCCACAGTTGTAATTGACACACATATGTAACAAGCGCAAAGTCTATAAGCTTATACAAAAATATATATTACAATATCTCTTTTTTGTCTTCACCAATTCCCTTGCAAGACTTTCTATTCCTTTTTAAACTAATAAATCCTTCACTAGAGTGCGCATTCGTGAAATAATTTTCAGATTGATTATCTAAAGTCATAATTTCAAATCAAAGAAAATTTAGTTAGATAAAGGTTCGCAAAATCTAATAAAATATTTTATATAATGGGAAAGAAGTAGAGGTATCAATTGTATCATTTTTTCTTGATTATAATTGTACACATTAGGTTTAAAGTAGTAAAAAGAATTGTTGAGGCCATTTAATTGTTGAATTTAATTTTATTTTTTTATCCCTATTTTTAAAATTTTTGGTGCGGCAAAGATTAAATATTTTTATAATTTAGCATATATATAAATATATATTAAGAATAAAAACAAAAATTTGAGGTGGGGCAATTGCCCCACCATCCCATAACGTGGCTCCGCCACTGATGATATGTACTCTCATGTTCTACTTATACTTCCATTAGAGGCGTTTGATTTGGTGGATGAGATGAATAAAATTGATAGAATAAAAGGTTATTTGTCTATGAATACACAAATTTAGTAATTTTTTTAGAATTGTACACAAACTTTTATTGTAGCAAAAAAATACATGAACTTAACACTATAATTATTTTGCACACAAAATTGAATTTCTCGTAAAATATAATTTGATGGAAAAATTAAAATTGACGTGACAATCACAACGTTGTTTTGATTGTATAAAAAAAATTAATCCACCTAAATGACACCTCATCTTTTTCTCCCTTTCCCATATCACAAGTCACCCCTCCCCCAAACACCCCATCAATGATGTCGCCTCGTGTCTCGAAGGGTCATCACCATCAGGTTAATGCGTGACGAAAACGAAGAGTGGACTAGGGCAGAAACGTGGGACGACACTGGTTCGGGACGAAGAAGGATTCTGCAATCCCGTCTATCCCGTCTTGGTTGTTGCTCTCGACGAAACCAGAGGAGAAGAACTAAGTGATGATAACAGTAGCTGAGAAAGCTTACAAGCGCGATGAATCGAGGAAACGCCGCCAAGGATGAGATTAGTAGTGAGAGGGAAGATGGAGATGAATATAATTTATTATTATTATTGTTATTATTATTATTATTATTATTATTTATGTTATCAAAATGATAAAACGTCGTTTTGATTGCTACGTCAATTTTGATTTTGTCAAGCCAAATTCAATTTAATTTAAATTTAATCTCGTGTACAAAATCAGGAAAATGTTAAGTTTGTATGTTTTTTAGTTGAAAATTCAACTTCGTGTGCAAAATCAGAAAAATATTAAAATTCATGTATTTTTAGGCTAAAGAAGTTCATATGCAATTCCAGATTAATTGCAAAGTTCATGTATGCAATTAACCCAAGAATAAATATTGATGGATTATTTGAATTATTAGGCATATGCTTGGATTACTTGATTGTATGGTATGTGAATATGTGCTAAATTATGTGATTATGATCAAAATATTGCATAATATACACAAATTCCCTTTCAACCCACATTATTTTGTAAATTTGCATTATGTATTGAAGGTTTGATTAATGTGAACCCAAATGTAGTTGATTTATAAAACAAGCAAATCTATACTGTATTTAAATGAGGAGCCAAATTTAAAAAATAATTTAAAATTAATTTCAAATTGATTTTGATTTGAGTGACAATTTGGTAGTTTCTTTAAAATTAATGATTTATTATATATTTATAAAAATTAGATTAAATTATGTAAATGCTTCAATTAAAACGTGGTCACCTAATTTTTTGGGTAAGTGGAGACATTTTAATGTTTTTTTAAAAAATAGTTAAAAATGCCACTTTTCATTTTTATTTTATAAATTTTATTTCTCAAAATATTTTTATCTCAATAATAAAGAATATGCAATATCCATCTTGAATTAAAGATCCCGGCACAAGCTTTAATTTGACATATATTATGTAAAATATAGATTTAAAATGAGCAAGTTATGATAATTTAAAGATCCCAAATGAATTATATACTATATATTTAATATATACACACGTCTTTTCTTTACCCTTTTTCTTTTATTCTTATAGTCATTAGTAAAAACTGTATTTTTGTATTGAATTTTGATATAAAAAAAAAAGATTTTATTATTTTGGTAAGTTAATTCTAAAAGAAAATAAATAATAATTATGCTATTAATTACTTTAGATTTTAAATATACTTGCATTATTGTAAAATCTGAAATATATACAACATATATATTATATATATATTGGGTATTTAAACATATAAATTTATTTTATTTTTTGTAAAAAATAAGCATTACTTAATAGTTGGAGTTACCATTAACATTTGAATTATTGAGTTTAAAATATCATATCTTGCATCGCACGAGATCACATTATGAGATATTTTTACTAGGATTCCAATAATTCTTGATGTTAATCGATATTACCTATAATTGATATTCTATGTTTCATATTTATAGATAGTTTTTTAATCTAATTTTAGTTATACATTGATTTTTATTTATTTATAATGATTGTCGTGCATAGCACGGAGGGCAAATTCTAGTGAATTATTACATACGGACCTAATAATCCAACACGGGTCAATCATGCAAACCAAGCATGCAATTATGCTTATTTTATCAATTAAAACTAATCCAGCAAACCAAACACCACCCAACCAAATTCTATGCTTCTCGTAACAAATCATATACAATTTTGAAACAAACGAAAGTTGATGCTTGTTTGTGATGTGATCTTTTCTTGGATAAAGAGAGCGCTAAACACATGATAAATATTTAGTCAAAATAGATACAAATAAGGCACATAAGCAAAAGAAAAAGAGAGTGTTAGCATGGATTAGTGAAATTTGTGTTTTTTTTCCATCCCCAAAAAAACTTAAAAGAAACGGAAAGAAATATATGAAGGGCCATCACAAGTTTGAACGAAGGCAGATTTTTGATGAGCTTAGTGCTGCAACAATCTAAAGAATGAAGTAAAGAAAAGCATAAAGGAAATCCATTAAGCACAAGAAACCAAGACTTATTGAGGAAGGAGCTTGGAATTCTAAAGGTAAGAGTTATGCAAAAAAGCAAAAATAATGCAAGGTAAATTTGTGTGGGTGATTTTCCTCTTTACTATCAACATGTCCTAATATTCCACTTTAGCTAGCTTTTTTGCAACTCACTGTTCTCAACTTTGGCTGCCTAGCTTTCTTTATCCCTCTATTTTACTAACCAAACCAAGCCAAGCCAAGCCACTATTTTTGAAACATCTCATTTTTTAATCACTTGTATGTTTTTTAAGTGTCATTCCAACAAAAGCTATCCACTTGTCCCATTTCAAGGTTCTCATCATAAGCTTCTTCTCCAATTTCTAAAAGGCAAAAATTGCCATGCATCCACCCTAACTAAATCCAGTTAATCCCCAATTAAGATTTAGTAAGGGCAGCTGCTCTTTAGTGTACCTCTTTCTATAAAGAACACATATGTTGAATGGAGAGATCTATGAATGTCCAATAATTATTTTGAAATGTTTATATGTCTATTGGGCATATGAGGTAAGATTCGTTGATCTAGACGTTGTCTTATGCCGGCGACCCACATTCATTAGTAGTCTCGTAAACCTAAGAGCACAATTCGTGCACCAACAACACAATGTGGCTCTCTCGCCCCATCGCTAGGCTAATTTACATGGGTTTTTGGTGGTTATTTTTTGAATGTGGTCTAAAGAGGAAGGCAAGGAATAGGGTGTTTGGGAACCAATGCTAAAGATTCTTGGCTTCTCAAGGTTGATGCTTTTTCCAACTAACTTTTTGTTCAAACCTGTCAAAATCTTCTAAAACAGCCTTATTATTGCTTATGATTGGGGTGAATCCGGCTTCTCTAGATGTTTTGGGGCCCCTTTTTTCTACTTTATGCTTTAATCCCACAACACATATCAAGTACAAATAAGGCATTAACCAAACAGATAAGCAGCCTCATTTTCAGACAAAGAATCCATTCTCTCTCATCATTCTTTTACTAACATATTACCTTATCCCATCCTGTGTTTTCTCTGCTGCAAAAATGTGCTGCTTAACTTACCGGATCGCCCTTCTCATATTCTTCTGCATCGGGCTGCTTTCCATGCAGCCAGGAACCGTTTCTGCAACGAGAAGCATTGACCTTGCTCTAAGACGGGGAGGAGGAGGGAGGAGGCTTCTTGTTGCCTTAGAAGAAGCAGACATGCCATTCAGCGTTGCGCCTTCACCTGCAATGACTTTTGATCCCAGCCAATCAGAAAAAAGAACAGTCAAAGGAGGATCAGATCCTATTCACAACAGAGCCTGACTGCAAATGATGAGGTTTGGCTGTGATGAAATTTTGCTGCCTCTTAATGCTGCAGTGTAGGTTTAATTCGCTACGATTGTTTCATTTCTTTAGCCACTGCATCTTATTCGTATACACAGCTGCCAGCGAGCAGCTCGCAAAGCAACATATGTTATAGATTCTAAGCATAGCTCAAATATTTATTATGTTTCTCTTCATATAGGAATATAGTTCTTCTGTCTAAGCAGCATCTCTTTTGGTTTTACAATCAATGCAAGAACTACAGAGAGAGAGAGAGAGAGAGAGAGAGAGAGAGAATATAACAATTTCTCATATACAGGCAAGGAGACATTTGAATCAAGAATCATGTAAACTTAGCTAAAACTGAGTTTGCATATTTTACACACAACAAAAATGGGCTTAACGAAAACACTAACTTGATTTCCTAGTATAGAGTTCTATATTTCTAAACATTACTGAAATTGTGACCTGCGGTACCGAGTCCTCCGATGCAGATCCAGCTCCGTACGCATTTTCTTGCGGTAAACAGTCTGCCAAATCATATCGACAGCATCATTAGGTCGAGAGGGATACTGGTACTCGAACTGTCCAACAATCTCCTTCAATTTTTCCCACATTTTGGTCCACTCTTCTTGTTTGATGCCTCTGAGAAGATTCAGGAGGTAACCTTTCTTCACGGCATCCGATGCGCGGACGAATATGCAGAACTCAGAGTAGTCGAGAACATCTTCATACGGTAGCTCAATCTCATCGCTGATAATCACAGGAACGCAGTGGCTTGCAATGGCATCAAATAGGCGATTGGATGAAGGGGTGTCTCCGGCAATATTTAGGCAAAACTTGGATGAGGCCATTCCCTTACCCGCCTTGCTAATCCCATGTGCTTGAACACTTCCAAATGTGAAGTGCACGTCTTTCTCGTCTTTGAGAAGGTAGAATAGCTCTTGGCGAATAGCTCCACCCTAAAAACGAACAAATTTGTATCCATATTGAGAGGGAAAAACACTATGCAAGAAGGCAAAGTTACAACCATATGCAATACTTGGTCAAGAAGCATTTATATCGTGTAGCTATTAAAGTGAAGTGTGCGATAAAGTTCGCCAAGTCTAGACAACAGTGACACATGCCTAAGGAAACCAAGATGCAGTTTTTATACGATAAACCAAGGTTCTGACAATTAGGGAATCTAAAAACATCATAAATCATGATATATCACATTATGTAAGTCTATGCTTGATTTAGTTTTCCATGCCTTTAGGCTATTAGACAAAGCCTAGTAGGTTGTTTGTTAAGATACACATCAAATTCTAGCATATCTCAATCGAAACAGCAAACTCATGTAAACAAAACAAAACAAGTCCAGAAATGTTTGTATTTTTGACAGAACCAACTCTACACAGAGCAGAGTAAGCATTAAACACAAAAGAAACAAACATGTACATAGTTCATCGAATGGGTAAAGTACTTACATCCTTCCTATAAATTGCTCCTTGAAAATAGACCAATATCGGCCTTTCACCAAAAGGGGAAGAATCAGCAGCAGGGATCGTTCTCACCATGTGTTTGTACGGGGCAATCACGTCCTTCTCGACATTAGCTATTTCAGATGGGTATCTCCCGAAGTCTGCAAGCACAAACATGGCGGAGCCCAGCTTTTCCCTAGCAACCAACATGCTATTCGGGTGATGAGCTACAATCAAATGATTTCGCCCACCAGATCGCTTCCACTCTCTCTGGCCTTTCAGAAACCCCACCAGCCGTTCCTGCAGCAGCCTATCGAGGCTAACACTTTGCTTCCCCTGGAGCTTTGAGTGCCGGTTGTAACTCAAAGACGAGAAAAAGGGCACAAACACCACATCAGCTTTGCTTGAGTCGTTGACTCTGATTGCACTACACGGTCTGATCATGTTCTCACTATTCGATGAAAGAAGATCGAGAGTAAGCCAATACTCTGCACTATGCTGTAGATTCAAACCACCAGGGTAAGACGGGATCAGACTCCGTTCATCTACACTAGGCCAAATTTGATTTCCGACTCCCCTCCAACCTAACAACCCGAAGTGAAATTCAAGAGGCAAGTCATACATATAAACTCGAAGAAGAGCATCCTCTTTCTCACAAGACGATGATCTCATATATCTTTCTGGTTCTTTCTCGATCATATTAGGTTCTGAACCTTGTGAATTGACCTCACTAACTACATTCTTTGTATACTCCGACCTTTGAATATCAAGAACATGATTCCCTTGTTTATCGACTTTTCTACTTGCATTCGAGCCAGCTGATGCATTGCTCAAACTTATGAACTGAAAAACTGAGCTACGCGTCGAAGAATTGTCACTGAACTCTATGAGGGACAGTGAAGAGGAAATCAAAAGAAACACTGAAATTGCTATGAGGCAAGAAATATGCCTTGATGGTAGATATTTCTTTTCTGAAACTGATGAAGACATAACGACATCAACGCTTCTCTGAGAATTCTTCTAAGTTTTTTCCCAGATTGAATTAAATGCCAAATCACAATTCTTTTATAGTAACCTTACTAATTGGTAACAATAGTGCACATGTTTTCGCAACCTATGGTGATTTTTTTTTCCAAAAAGGCAACAGCTCACAAAAACAGAGAGCACAAATCAAGAATCCTGTCAAAATAAACCCTAGAACTCATATTATTTCCTTTCATCACCTCAAATTTTCCACTGGGAATCGCACAGTAAATAATCCAACCTGCAAATGTGTAACACACACACAAAAAAGCATATGAGCACACAAAATCAAGAAACAAAAATCCAAGCATGAAGACAAGCTTAAAACTTTACCAAGAATCAATTTTCTCGTCTGGGCAATCAAGCATTTACATTTTGTATTAAAATCCCATCACCATAAGCAGAATGTAAAAACAGAGGAAGGTGGGCACGAGGGAGAGAGAAAAAGCTACCTGATTTCAGCTGAACTGCAGCTTTCTCACGTGAATCATGATGACACACAGCCCCCCTTCCCTTCTACACGAGCTCCAATTTCTTGAAATTCCACTAAATTCTGATCAAAACTACAAAAAAAATACCATCCTTCTCTAAACCCAATTTAAATTCCACAACAGAAACAATTATACAATTGAGAGTGTGCAGCCGCAGGGTTTCAAAAAAATGACAATAAGGTGTGCAGCTGTGCTGTACAATTATTATTTTTCGCGATTTTCATTGTGATTTTGACAAATGTTGAATACGTTGAACAGATTTTGTCCAATGCCGCTACTATTCGTCAAGGCGCCGAGTCACTTTCTCCCATGGAATATTATCACTAATAAGTCAAGTTTTTTATATTAATATAGTTTATTTTTCATTTCCTTAGTTAATTTTATACTAGGATTCAATCATGGTGTACTTTATTGTTTTACATTAAACACTAGTAAGTAGCCCGTCGAAATTCGACGGGAAATCAATTTACGTAGAAATCAATTTACGTGACATAAAAAATATATATATTAAAATAATAATAATAATATTAATAATAAATTAATTAATTAT
>JAYJMF010000031.1:2209709-2223127 GCA_036873715.1 Salvia sclarea | reverse complement strand
ATGTTTTTATAGGTGGAAACCATGTTTATAACAAGTATATGCTTTGGTTTGCTTCTTTTCTTGAGTTTTGATACTTGGTTGCAAGTTTGATCTAAATTGCAGAAAAATAGTGGATCATTTGAGGAGATTGAAATGTATAGGATTGAAGTACATCTCGATAGGAGTCCGTAGGCGAAAACCGTACGTGATTTGGAATCCGGACGAGGGAGAATGAGACGAAATAAAATCGTCGCGCGCAAGCAGAACAATCACTCGCTTGGCGGTCTCGCTTACACGTAAGCGAGACAGCAAGCGAGGTGATGTGGCATACGCGGGTTTTGATTAATTTTCGAGATTTTTGACCCATTCTTTTAGTTTATGCTTTCCCTGTATTATTCCACACCTATATAAGGTTCCCCTGCCTTCCCCGTTGAACCCTAGCTAGTTAGTTAGTCTTTCATTATTTATTTTTACACTTTAGTTCTTAGATTTATTCTGCTTTCTTTGTTCAAGACCATTCAAGTTCAATTCAAGTTCAAGTATTTTCAAACTTCAACCGTGGATCTCTTCTGCAATTTTATTCTACCTTTTTGTTCTATATTTTTCACAATTATAATTGTTTTATTTTTATTTAATATGTCTGGCTAATTTTCTCAGTTGATCCTAGGGTTAGTATAAACTGCTCTTGATTATGTGAATGACCAATTAGTATTAATTTACCTTACAACTTGTGGTTTGTAGTTCATGCTTTTCATCCCCATTATTTAATATCTGATCGATATTAATGCTTGCTAGTTGACATTCTTGAGTCGTAACAGAGATAAGTGTCAATCGAACCGTGAATTTACAATATAAGTGCCTTGAGTCGTAACTGAGATAGGAACTTATAGGAAGCTATTCTGAGGTGCTATTGGGAGTTAATAGACTAGTCCTTGATACTTACGGGTAATAGGCTAGCTGTTAATCAACAGCTGTAGATGACCATAACTGGAGTAGACGGCTATAATAGTGATCTTTCACCAGGGTTGGATTAAAGTGGTCATTAAGTTAGGAGGTCAAATTCACATAATTAGGAGCAGTGTATTACGTCCCTAGGATCAACCGTTTTTCTTATTAACTTTAATCCCATTTTTAATCTTGCTTTTATTTATTTTTCTTTGGATTCAACTCTGAAGATTTGGTTACAAAAATATCCTTTTGATTCCTGGATAATAAAGACATTTGTGTTTAGGAAGTGTGTTTTCGCTGTGTAGTCCCTGTGGATACGATACAAATACTTGTTGTTTTACTACCATTAATTTGTTAGGAAAATAAGCGATCATTCACCCCATTTTTTACCTTAAAGTCAACAAAGTGAGATCTTTCTATACTCACATTCTAACCAACGATTTTTTCTTAAAATTCGTGTCGTCCACTAAGTGATACATTCTTGGTGGACGAAGAGAGTATTAACTAATAAGTGAAATTAAATGAGAAGAAATAATTATATCCTAATTGGATGGAATAAATTCTTGTGAATAATTATCCATTAAATTTTTTAATCCGTGTTCATTAAACAATCTTCGCACAATTCCAGTCGTCAGAAGACACAGTTGCAGTAACACGTATCCGTACACACCAACAGAACTCAAGAACTCATGAACACAAGAATTGGAAATCCAATTCGGTGATCAACCACCTACATCTGGGGCAACGCACAAGAAAAACAATTCACTAACTGAGAACGAGTTACAAAGGACTAACCCGACAAAACCCATGTTTCTCAAGCCTACAGAACTCCCAATCCCCACCCACGATGAATTGCTAGCTATGTAGGGCTGTCAAATGGGTGGGCCGGGTCGGGCCAGCCCGAAATCTTCCGGGCCTGAATTTCTGGAGCCCCACCTAGCCCTTATGGGTATACGAGCTGGTCGGGCCAACCCGGCCCGTTTTTCTCTTCTTTTTTATATTTTATAAGCAAAATAAATAGATATATGTATATTTTTTATAAAATAAATAGATATATGCATATTTTTGTAAGAGAAAACCCTACATTACAAATACAATTAACAATAACATAATTACATAAAATCTAATACTATAAAAAAACTGCGTAAATAATAGTATATATTTGTAAAAACGGGCGGGCCTATTCAGCCCGTGGGCTTTGGGATATTTTCTGCCCGTAGCCCGATTTTTCATGTAAAGTGAGTGGAGAACGAGTCCACTTTATTGACTTGTAAGCTAAAAAGTGGGGTGAATGGTATGTATTTTTGTAAATATTTAATTAAAGTATGGTTTAATAATAAGGATTATGTGTGGGATATAGGCCAAATAAGGAAAGTGATATACTCTTCGTAGACGCCCGAAATGGCAAAAGTGATATACTCTTGGTGGACGGAGGGGTATATTTTATGATTATTGTTTGCTTTACTCTTTTTGTATCTATAAATATCGTGTAGTTGTATAAGTTTTGGAGTTACTCTTGTTAAAATCTACAAAACACAAGGCCGCATTTTTAGGCCCGCCAGAAATTTGAACTCTCCAAAGATTTGGTAATTGCGTTCAATTAATGCTTTAAAATATTAACCTCTATTTTGTTTCGTTAATTAATTGTTTCGTAGCCACCAAACGCGCGCCTTGCAAAACATACCAATAAAATTGTGCTACAAACTCGGCGGGATTATATCATGAGCTACCTATTCAAATCATATAATGTGAATATATGTAATTATGTGTGTGTATACTAATTTCCCTTTTCTTTAAAGATGATTGAGGTACTTCACGTGGATTATGTAATACTTAAGTGGAGGGTGATGACTACAAACTAAAAAATAGACTCTTTGAATGACATTTTGGTTTCATTACATTTTAGTGACTATATATGGTGAGATAAAGATGGATTATGTATACTATTTATATACCTAGATAATTCATTGTAATATGAATTCCTATTTCCTATTATTTGAACATAAAACATAATATGTACATTTTTTGGTAAAGAATGACCGTACACGTATTATACTTATCTCGTATATTTTGAATAATAAACAAATATTATGATGTGTCCAAATATATTTATGGTCCCTCCCCAACCGTACTCAACTCTCCGTTAAACATAAATATTTACGTGTATTATACGTGGAGGAATGACATGCTACACACCTTATGTGAGCACTTTATACGAGCACCAATTACATTTAAGCTATATTACCATGATTTTTTTATTTTTTTAATCTTTAATACTTAATCAAATATGATTGGCATCATCGATTTTACAAATTACGTAGAAATCAAAGTTTGATTTGTCATTTTTCTCTATAAATCAAGTTTCTATTCACATAAATGAAAACATCACGAATCGAGCTTTGATTTTAATGTAATTTGTAAAATTGATGATGCCAATCATGTTTGATTAAGTATTAAAGATTAAAAAAAACAAAAAAAAACAAAAAAAGACATGGTAATATATCTTAAATGTGATTGGTGTTCATATAAGGTGGCATATCATTCTTCATTATACGTATATGTTACTCTTAACTTGATATGGAATTACTTTACCCCTTCAAATAATTCAAAACGAACTAGTTTATTGATTAAAAGATGTCAAAGTAGACAAGAAGAAATATCCATTATATATTAACGAAGTGGTGTCGTTCTTTCTTTCATCTATTTTCATATCATACAATAAGTAATCCGAGGAATACAAACTATCCTTCACAAAACACATAATTACACTTGCTAAAATATAGTACTCCCTCTGTCACATTCTTCTTATCCCTTTTCTTTGGGCACAGAGATTAAGAAAGTGGAGTTGATGAGTGTGAGAGAGTATAGTACATATGGGGTCCACATGCTTTTTGTGTGTAAATTTTTGCCAAAAAATGAAATGGAACAAGAAGAATGGGACGGTCCAATAAGGAAAGCGGGACAAGAAGAATGGGACGGAGGGAGTAGTAACAAATTGTAAGTACGTTTAACTTTTATAATATTGTTAAAATATAGTATTAAACTATAAGTACGTTTCATTTTTATAATATGCAAATTTCATGAGACGTAGCATCTACGTTAACAATCGCGCCACAAACATTGGCCCCATTTCCCGACACATGATTGAATGCATGTGTGAACATACATGGCTGCGGTGTTGACTTGGTGAGTTCAAAATCATGGGTTGAGGATGATCACATAAAAATAAAATCATCACTTTCATTACTTTAAAAATTAATTTAAAAAAATTAACCTAAAAAATAAAAGTCAAACCTTTTGCAATGCTGTAACGTTTTTGGCTCGTTATGGAGTCATGGATGGATATGATCTGCTGTAACACAGTATGACAGAAGGAGCCCCTTTTATACCCAATCAAAAACAGCCAAGTTTCCCTTTATAGATAATGTATTGCATTCTCAAATAAATGCACCCACGTTTGTGTTTAATTTAAAGTTTTAATACTAGTTTCCTTCTCTGGAAGAAAAAAGATTTTATTTTTCTTCTAAAATATTATCGATAATGATGTCGATTTAAAGAGAGTTATGAGTATGATTCTTTTAACAAGGGCGGAAAGTTAACTAGGACAAAAATGGTGATGTCCACATGAATACTATTTAGATAAGAATTTCTTGGATGATTGATCTTTTTCTTTGCAATTGTAATTGAATCTACTAGTTTTTAGTATTAAAAGAGGCGGACGATGCCAACATGAACACTTTAACGAAACGTACATAGACATTTCATCTACGTTTTTTAATGTTAACTTTAATAGGCACTGCGTTGTGGATAACTCAATCTAAAGTACCGGCAAATTTAGAAGTGATAGAATTTTTCAAGAGTTTATAAGTTGCCGGATGTTTAAATAATTAAGCATATAAGCTAAAGAGAAATTATAAATTTAGAGAAAGAAAGTTATAGTTAGAGAAAAAAAATAGAAGAACAATGAAATTGAAAGGTTTTGTGTTAAAATATCAAACCATATTGATTGTTTCTTACAAAATTACAAAAATAAGTTGGGTTGAGAAACTTACTTTTGGGAAGATTATATTTTAAATTATTGGAACTTATTTTTGAGTTTATAACTTGTTAAGAAATTTTTTTACCAAGCGCTTTAAAAGAGCTTAGGAATAAGCTCCTAAACAACCTCTTAACATATTAGGAACTTATTATTTCCAATTACCTTCTTTAGTTTTTTCATTTGGAAGAATATAGTTTGCTGACGAAGCTACGACCAAAACTCTATGCACTTAAGCTATTTCTCATTTGTAATCACCAAGAATTTTGGTAGAATTATCGCGGTGATGTTGTTTTCTAAGGATAATTTCTCCTTCAACCATCTAAATCTATAGACAAAACTGAGAAAATAAAAAATATTAACATGGTTTTGGTTCAAATTGTATTTTTCGTTTTTTGCTTTTTAATGGAACTCTAATAATTCTCGACTCTGTAGGTACAAAAAACATCGTGCCTCTCCAATTACTAGTATATAGCTCGAATAATTTTTAAGTTTTACCCATTCGATTTGCAGCAGTATGAATGATTAAATAAATAAATAATTTTGAATGTAAATTATAAACTTCAAAGTCTATAAACGATAGTTAATGGTCTGCACTGTGCACTGCGTGTGTGTGATGCAAGCATAAGTGAGTTCGAATATAAACGCTACTTATCAAAGATAGATAATTTTTATCTTTATTTTAAAGACTTTTGAATTTAAAAAAAAAATAAAAATAAAAATTCTTAGTTGATTTCAGCACATACACCCCATATATATATGAATAAATTAATTACTAAACCATTTAACTATATTTATACATAAAGATAAATGAAAATATTATCATTATATAAAAAATTAATTCTAAGAATTCACACCAATACACCATCATAATAATATAATAATACCTTGAACAAAATTAATATATGGTAGATTTGTGTCGGTATGTATCTTCTTTCTTATTCTATTTTTTTTCTTATGAAATCAGACGCTATGAACACCTGTCATAGTGATAGGTACCGAATTATAACTCCCAAATGATTTCTACAATTATATCAATATCTTAATCCGTCAGGATATACCTTACTTTCAGAATAAGTGGAGTCAAAATGAGCAGTACGACAACATTTATTTGGGGGGATTATGATTGATTTAATTAAGTATTGTAATAATTCAATCAATACAGTTTGAAAATTGAGAAACTATATTTAATGACTAATTGATTACCTCCGGTTTAGTTCCATACCAAGTCATCATTGAATTAGATGCACAGCTCAGTTCTTTTGTTTTATCTCATATCACATTTCAATCTCATATTTCATTTCATCATCATCCGAGTACAAAACAACATAGACCATAAATTACTCTCTCAACAATCTGATGTCAAAAGATTGTACGACACAAAATGCTTAGCAAGAATGTTGTACGAATCCGTTAAGGTTTGGCCCTATTCTTGAAGTGATTTCATCAAGTACATTCACAAATTCCCATGAATAATGATAAACACCAGAGATTAAATGAATTAAGACACAAGCAAAGAACCTACCAAACCAGACCCAAAATAGAATAAAATGCATACTCTTGAGGGACGGAGGAAGTACATACTAAGGCAACGAGAGTCAAATATAAACCAAACCGTATACCTGCATACACACACAACAAAATAAGAAGCACAGAGAAATTCCCACTCCAATATGCATCAACAATCGTTTTCGACTATATTATATAACTTTTGGTATTAACTTTTACCAAGACGTGTACCACAAATTATTTTCCTGGTTGGCTGGCGCAACTCAATTTCTACCAAACCTTAAATTTTTAGATGTTAGTTAAGGGGCAAGGTTAGACACCGATAAAATTTAATATCTGCATTAAAGTTTTTTAAACTTAGCTATCAACTTTAATCACATACCATTTTCAGCAGCTGTTTCCTGATTTGAATACCCACATAATTGCCTACAGTCACATATAATTCAAGAATGACTTTTTCGAGATGGGTGAATTATCATTATCAGCTTCAAAGAAAATCTTAATCACCAACAGTGCTAGAGTTTTAGAAGAATATATATGCAGATTAATCAAATCGTATATATGTACAACTCAAGAAACTTCAAATTCTCACCTAAATGTAGAATGTCTTTCCATCTTATCTGGATATGGTTTACTATATTCAATCCATTTATGATATGATATGATATTTATCTGTGCTTCAAAAACCAAAAAGGTTAAAATGTATATTTCTACTATAGGAGTAATACTTATAGTAGAAAGCACAAGAGTTTCCAATAAAAGTGATTTCAAATCAATGTGGTTAGAGCATTTATACACTATACACACCTAAACAGGTTGGTATAGACCAGAGCAGAAGCAATATATGAAGTAGGGGAGGGAGGGCCGACTTAATTGCATGCAACTTGTTTTACACAGCAAAATTCATTAATTTATAGATTGGTAAACTGTCCTAATTCCTAATCTAGTTAACACCAATAATACTCTCTCCCTCTCCAACCCGATAGAAGTTCTATTTTCACTATTGTAACCCCTAATTACTCCATGGAAATTTTGAAAGTTTCACATTATTTTACCATGGAATATGAAACTGGAATCTTATTCAATGACAAAATCATTTCCAAATAGGACAACTAGTTAGTGACCGACACGTTAGAGAAAATATTTGTTAGACATGCACTTCTCCAAGTAAATCACCCATTTTAACATATAAAGGTTTCAGAGACAAGCAACCCCAACAAGAACCTTGGGATATATGGTGGAACAGATCATATAAAAGAGTAAATATGTGATTCTGTAGAGCTCTATCTAAGATAGTACATTATTTCTAATGTTCCACTACATTACCAGCGCCCACACTTCCCTACAATAATGTGATGCTTGATTAAAATATGAAATTTGATTTTAAGGGAGAAACAGGTTTAAGACAAATAAAAGAGCCTCAAAGAAAATAAATACATCTTGCTCCTGAAAAAAGACCTACATTAAATTGCTAAATGAAATTTCAATACAGCCCACTGAAAAAATCGCCAATGGCACATTTGAGAACTCTTATTACAAGTCTACAAGTAGGCATTCAAAGGTTGTATGTTTTTAATCCACAAAATTATCACATAAGAGCATGAGCATGACAAACTACAGATATGTATGTATTGAGTATATATGACTTTGATCTGTTGATTTACCTGTGTCTTCCACCATCTTGTGAGAGGTGTGAACAATTTCTTCAAGCTTCCAATTCGAAATTCTCCAGCAAAAACCTGTATAGTTCTTCGGCAACAACCTTCGGATACTCCTCTTGAGGCAGGAGAGCACCCGCCACTTCCACAAATTTGCTAACACCTTTTGCTCCCCTAAGAGCCTCCATCTCAGCTTTTGACCTTTTCGGTGCCTCCGAGGTTGAAACAACAAGGACAGGCACATTTCCTTCTAGTCCCGCAAATAGCTGAACAAACTCCTCTCTTGAACCTACTGGATCAAGCAGTCCAGTCAGAAAAGCAGCAGGCACATAACGGGCCCCTTTTCTTTTGGTGAGCGCATATCTGCTCTCAACTATATCAGGAGTGACGTTTTCGGGATTGGCATATACATGGGATTTGTACTGCGATGTGATCGCCTTTTCGTTGCTGACGAGAACATTGTACATCATCCAGCCCACAGCAGGAGCCCTCAAGGTCCCTCTTAGAAGGCCATACCTGTAAAACACAAGATTAATTTTGAAGCATCAAACAAAATCAGTGGCACATTTATATGGTTTGGCTTTAAATTAATTGTAGTCAATGGATAAAAGTTTTGAATATTTTAGCTCCCCTTGTAAACTACCTTTAACCATAATATGTTGACCCCAAAAGGAAAAGCTTTCCCTATTAGCATGTATAAGTTATCAAGAATGTAGATGGTGTGTTAGTCGGTTTATACCTGGATTCCATATTGGAATCTTTACCAAACACGATAGGAAGGGGGCCTGCCCAGGTTGGTGCAACAGCAGCAATGGCCTTTGGCTTCAAGAAACCTTTTTTTGTAGCCCGAACAGCTACTGTTGCAGCATGCCCTCCTCCAAAGACCACATACTCATTATCTGTGTACAGAAACAACAAGCGCAAGCAGTAAGTTTACACAAATGCGATCAAGGTGACTAGAAAATGTAAAGGGGGTATTATCAAGAACAGTTTATTAAGCTGTAGATGGACGAGGCCTTAAGCAGCAATGCTAAGGTTTTCTAAAACATTCTGCGTGGCATAAATGCAATGAAGAATGGCCACCATGAGCTCAAGAAAACATTAACAAACAGAATTCCTGAAGATTAATAAACCAAACATCCTAAGCTTCTCGAAAAACTGTTGAGCTAATCAATCCTGCAATATAATCTATTCCAAATAAAATTAGTTAGATCCAATATCCTTAATAAATCACAAGATCATGCACATAAGAGTGGTTCATGTTGATGTAGTATCTCTAAGGACATCATCACATCTTACTTAGGATTCAAGGCATCGTTTATAATAATCGTGTCAGTAGGTTCTGCTAGATTGTTCAATTCATTGGTAAATCTACCTGCAACAATTAATTAATTTCAAATACCTGTTATAGTCTGACTTGGGTAATTTTCACAATCTAATGCACTACATTGGTGCAATATTATGGGTCAAGCTGAAACTACCACTTCTAAGCTCCATTTCCTTAAAAGTTGACCAATATAGGATGGAAAGTACCATCAATAGAAAAACGGAGACCCTACAGAATAGGAACAAGGTATGATCTAGAGGCTCTATCTTCACTCCGAAGAAACAATGTGAAGACACCTCTACTACATTTTCCTGCATTCATCTGCCACTATTCTGATAAGAACTAGAATAATCAAACGGAAAAACCACCGCTTGCCAGCCACCAGGCTCCTCTTATTCAATATTAACGTGATAACCAACACAAATCCAATATTCAGGTTTGCTCTTGATTTCATTTTCATAAAAAGATTCAGTAGCAGGTTCTGGATCAATCTGATTAAAGTAATTAAGTAATTGCTAGCAGAACTTATAATGTTGCTTTGTTATTGGATCTCGAGGCATGACAAAGTTTGATTGACATCAAAACTGGACATAACAATCATTTAGTGAACCTTAGCCCCTACCATGCATCACAAGTGTGTGACTCTAGTAAAATTTAATACTCTCTCCGTTCCTTTTAAAGCGTCTCTAGAAATTGGGGCATGGAGATTAAGACAGCAAAGTTGATGAGTGTGAGGTGGTGTGGCTCACATGGGGTCCACATGCTGTTTGTGTGTAACTTTTTGCCAAAAAAGGAAATGAGACATTTTAAATGGGACACACCAAAAAGGAAATTCAGACGTTTTAAATGGGATGGAGGGAATAAAACACGACATACCCCCATTGAGCATGAACTAAATCTAATCATGCCCGCACGAGACCAATTGGTCAGAGAGCAAACACAAACAAGTTCGAGGCTTTACTTACAACGAAATTGCATATCACACAACTTGAAATCATTCAAATGGTATGGCATCAAATAAAAATCACACTGAAAATGTGTGAAGTCTCACTTCGCAAAAAAGTCACCAAGTCACTATGTAGAAGAGGAAATGTCTTGGATGTTAAATGAAATTAGCTGGATTATCAATCAAGTTTAAAGTATTGAACAAGGAGCTGAGTTTTGAGGCACTAGAAAGAACAGTTCCAGGAAGAAGTGAAGCCATTGTTGACTGGTTTGTAGTGCCAATTGTTACTTTTGTTAAATCTCTCGACTCATTTAGTATAATTGTAATCTCTAAGTCCTATCTAGATCTTTCTACCTTCCATTTGACCACTTTCAATCCAGCACGTGATATCAACTAACAAATAGTTCGACAAATGATCCCTCACAATTATGAACAATTTAAGCTAGTAGTCTTCATCTTAGACCATTTCTTCCCAGATAAAAATCATGATTTCTTAACCATACCGAGTTTGCAGAAATGCAGACATTGAACCACAGTTCAGATTGCAATAGACAAATCAAATCCTTGGAGATTTTACAGTACAGCTATAAAACTGATTTGAGTATTTTTTTAAACAATTGCAATAACTTTAGGATGTAATCATCTAAATAGAAAGGTATCAAATGAAAATATTAAATTCAATTGCAAGGACACAAGATAAGATAGAAGGATAATAATGAAAATGTTGTGATGGTAGGTTGGCGTGAGAGTGAAACAGACTCGTAAAGACAGTTTTAATTAGCTTGAGAGAGGAAAAATATTAACTTAATTCAGATTAAGATGTAATCTTTATCCAGGCACTATCCCTACCTTAAATTACTTATCGGTAAGTAGCTTCTTGGGACCTTTTCTTTTAGCAACACAATCCCTTTTATCCAACTTCCAACAGTCAAGCACTCACATTTCTTTCTCATTGTTTATCAGTTGTCTGTACAGTTTAGACGGTCTATTGAAGTTATCTGCGCACTACGCCAGTTTAAATATAAAAAATTGTTTCTGTCCATTCTCTAATGATGCATTTAAACTAACATCTACTATGGACCTATGGTTATAACTTCAATAAACCATCACTTGACTGGCTATAAGTGTTACTTTCCACCCGATTAAGTTGTCCAGAATCAGCTTAAAGTCTCCCATAGGATTAGACAAGTGCAGTGACACTGCCTTAATATAAATTGAATATCATTAATCAAAATAGATACTAGTCAAGGCATCTAAATCTTCAGTTTTCAAATGCTTCCATAGACAAAGGGAATGTGGATCAAGGATAATTAAACACATACAGCAGTTATGAAGACGACCAAAATGCTGAGCATCCATGATTAACCGTAACCACATTTAGAGGCATAGAGGAAGCCGTGATTCAATAACCACACCTTTAAAAGTAACTATGCTGTTGTTCAATGCATCACACGGTTTATCCCAAACAATATTAAAAATACCAGTTTCATAGATCTTATAGACCGCGAAAGCTATGTATTCAGCAACATCATAAATTTTAATTCTTTTGGCAATTTGATTTCATTTCTCCATATCCACAACACAAACCATTATCAAATTACTCACTACTACAAACCTATTCCACAGCAGAATACACAATAACTATTAACATGTTTTGCACAAAACCAAAAGAAGAAGGCCAAGACAAATAAACGAGCATCAGAAATTGGTCGCATTACGAAGTAGAGTAACTCGATCACACACCTGCAACAAAGCTTGAAACAGGGCTATCAGGCGCAGTGACAAAATCCACCAAAAACTTCTCCATCACATCGGCATTGTAATCGAGTTTTGGCCGGTCCGAGTAGCCGAGACCGGGCCAATCCACGATAGTCGCGCTCCAATTGATCGCGCCATTCTTCGCGACGATTTCTTCAGCAACGTCTCTCCACTCATTCACAGTGCTAACATCGGAAATCGTCGGCACCAAAAGGATGTCCTTCCGCGGTTGATCGGCGTCGGCGCCTCCGTTCTCGAGGCGCTCGAAGTGGATGTTTACGGAGTTTCCACCGAATTTCCACTTCCAGCTGCCGGAATTGCTCGTGGAAACTGGGGATGGCTTCAAGGGAGCGGAGTAGTCAACGGATGTCGATGCCTTGACTTTGAAGATTAGGGTTTTGGAAGCGCAAGGCCGAATGGGACGGGAAGATTTTAGTGGTAGCTGAAAAGATGTTGATGGTAGACGAAGAAATGAAGCGGACGCCATTGATGGCGGTCGGAATTCAACTGCTTTCACTGAGATTTTTTGCAGCATTTGGGGTTTAGCAGTTTGCGTATTTGATTTTTAATTTGTAACTTTTTTAGTTGAAATTTTGTGGTGGTTAGGTTGGAAATGTTTCTCTATTACTAGCACTAAAAATACTTGTTGCCTAAAAAAAAAAAAAAAAAAAAAGTCTTTCTTCACAATATTCAGTATATATTATATAATCAATCCTACCACATTAAATCTCAAAATGATAAGAGTAACATTGATTTGTAGACACGCATACTGCATACACAGTATGAAATTATTTTCTTGATCGATTATCAATTGATATACTATAATATATTTGTGTTAACATGTATTCCTTTCATTTTCAAGTGTGGAAATATTGATGCTTTTCGTAATTTAAGTGTTGTTAGTGTTCTTTTTAAGGTTGTTAAGAAAAAAGTGCCAAAAAAATTGATATTTGAATTTGTGTGAAGAGCCATCGGATTTCAATGACATTGGAATTGGGTGCATAGGATGTTTGCATGTGGGGCTCAAGCCACCGGAAAAAATAAGTTAGGTACAATTTAACACGAGTATGGTTTATTAGTTTGGTTTGCATTGATTATCAGATTATGTCAGTACCATTTTTATATTACTTAAATTGTTTATTGTTAGTTAATTATGATATTATTATTATTTTACTATTTATTGTAATCTATTTATAATTCCAATTCTAAAGGTTTTAGCCACTTAAGCCCTCATTCTTCTCTCCTAATGCCACATCA
>JAYJMF010000031.1:2160163-2186428 GCA_036873715.1 Salvia sclarea | reverse complement strand
CCGTAAGCACGAGCCCAGAGTTTTAGTGATCGACTGTTTGATCAGCAGTCCGTGGATGTAGGAGGAGTTCTCCGAACCACGTAAAAATCGTTGTGTTCTTTATTAGCTTTCAGTTATATTTCTGCTCTGTTCGTTCTATTATTTTCATTATATCTGAAAACTGATAATTAATCAACTGAAACCCTAATCTCTGTGAAGAAAACGTTTTAAGGCAAAACTATTTTATTTCGCTGCTGAGTTATCAGTCTAACTGACCAGTCTAAGGACAGTCAGCAAGATTACTAACTCCTCTGTTTTCAAAGTCTACGAGACTGAACCCTTATCTGAATATCAGTGTGTCGACCAATTCTTCATACTGAAATCAACTCAACTGAACAAGATCTTCAGTCACAGTCTTTAGCCTCTTAGTTATAATTGAATCTTTTCTTTTAGTTATTCCGTCTCAGTCTCAACTGAGCATTCAATTTGAGATTTCGAAAATTTGCCTTCAGTTGTATTCCCACCCATACACCTGTTCAGAACCCCATCGGGACCCAACACAAATGCATCACAATTGTTTGTGTGATCATTAGATACGTTTGATTTTCTTTGTATTGCCAGGATCATTTCGATCGATTATTTTAATTGCATTTTGGTAATAAGAAAATAATGCTCTTAGTTCCAAAAAGAATATATAAGTAGCATAAATACCCCCTCATTGTCTATTCTCATTTTTCATTTGGATATTAATTAGACTTATTAATTAATACTCCCTCCGTCCCAATTAAGTTGAGGCGTATTCCTTTTTGGGCCGTCCCAATTAAGTTGAGGCATTTCCTTATTAGGAGACCTTTATAATACTTACAACTTTAAATAATATATATTTCTATCATTACTTTACACTACTTTTTAACTCTTCTTAAATCTTGTGCCCAAAATAAACATCTCAAGATAGCCAAGATGGAGGGAGTAGTATATATTGTAAAGTTGGCCTTTACATATATTATTCCGAATGTACAAAAGAAGTGGGCCGTATGTTAAGAAATGAACCACGTACGAGTAGGCCTATTGCCAATTATGGGCTGCGTCCTTGAAATTTAATTAGTAAATATAATTTCCTTTCAAAAAAATCAAAGACAATTAGTATAATTTTATGAGTTTCATATGGAAAAATCATATCATACACCCAACAGGGAAACGATACCTAAATTGATAATTGAACTAAAAAAGTTAGCCACAACAGCTGCAGAACAAAGGTCTTTTCTTTTTTACTATGCAAGCCTTGATTTAATGGCAATAATTGAAAAAGAAAATGTCTTGATGGATCTACTCATGAAATTACTTAATGTAATTGTCAACTGATTTGCTTGATAGATTATGTAGAAATCGATTAGATTTTGACCTCAAACGAAAATTTGAAAAAGGAAAAAAGTTGATAGGGAAGCTACTCCTACTTGATCACAAAAGGATCTAATGATACATTGTTGATTCCTAAATTGTAGAATTATAGGACACATTGTTGACTTCATTTTATTTTGCAAGAGATTAAACTCGGTACGACGTCGTAGAGCGTGACACAATGAAAAATCTGACCACCACAAAACAAAAGGCTTTCTCCCTGTCGCCCGAAACCCTCAAACCTTAGAATTTAATTCCCAATAATTCCTTTGTTTCTCCTCTCTGATTTTAATAAAATTTCTCCCTTTTCCACGCCAAAGTTTACCCCCTTTGCCAAAATCCTCAAATTTACCAGCTCTCTTTGTTTTTACAAAATCCAATTCTCCTCAATTTTCTGTCTGCTTGTCCCTCTCTCTCTCTCTCTTCCCCCCCTCTCTCCTTTCCCTTCTCTCTCTAAAAACTGAGGGACTTGAAGAACTTACCGTAACTCCAAAAACCCATTTTTATGCATCCATGCTTTCTCTCCCAGCAATGATTGTTATGATTATCTGATTTCGCCCTTTTCACGTTTTGCAGCGTAATCTTCTTCGATATTATTGTTATTGTTTTGATAATTCGAATATATAATTGGGCTAGTTTTGAGAAAAACCCCAGCTTTGTTGCACCCATTTGGTCTTGAAGCAACAATTCCCGGGCTGCTTCAATGCAAGCCCTTGATCTCCCATGTAACCCTTCCCTCGACCGTCGCCGGCCCGATTCCTCCGCCATGCCGGAGCATTACTCGCCGATCCACTCCCCGGAGCATCACTCGCCGGAAAATTCGGAAAACAGAAAGTCAGTTGTCGAAAATAATACCAAGGGTGAGAGTACTAAGGAGAATAATGTGAAGTCTGCTAGTGATAACAATGGTAATAGTACTGTAGTAGCTAGGAGGGAGAGGCCTTCAAGGGCATGCACACAGAGGGCGGCAGCGAGGCTGCAGGCTGCAGCTGAGGCTGAGGCGGCAATGGCAGAGGCGGAGAGGAAGAGGAAAAAGAAGAGGAGGGAAAGATTAACTGCGAGGCTATTGAAGGAGGAGTCCGAGGAGGAGGATGGGTATAGGGACGAGGATGACGAGGGTGGAGAAGGGGAGGAGAATGGGGATGAGGATGGCTCTACTTCATTGGCACAGTTGCAGAGTAGTAGGGTAGTTACACCGCTGCTTGGAGAGCCAGAGGCCTCGCAGTTGCCTCGGTGGAACATACGGTCCATGTGGCAGTTGGCTTCTATTCTCAATTTCTTGAATGTGAGAAAATATAAATATAAAAACTAACAAAATATGAACTTTGTGGAGTTCTTGGTTCTTCGAAGCTGATGTGTGTTTTTTTGTGTTGTGAGGTGTAGGTATTTAGGCCTCTATTGAATGTCAAAGTGGAGTTTTCAGCGGAGGAGTTTGAGACAGCCTTGATTGTTCCAAACAATACTTTGGCTGAGATACATATGCCATTGTTAAAGGTTAGTCTTTTGACTTCCATCTTTAGTTAAGTGTGGTTGGTCGTGTAGTTTCCTCAGCTATGATTTTATTGAGCATTGGTTTGCTAATTGTTGCGACTCATCTTAACTGAGTGTTATTTCGGGTTAGTTAATACTCGGGTAGTTAATACTCGGTACTAAGCAATTGTCATAATTACAAAATAGAAATAAAAAATAAAAAATGTGGGCATTGATTTTTCCTTGAGTGAGGAAGCATGGATGTTAAGTACTTTCATGGCTATCTGGTTACACTTCCTTGCTGTTTGTCTGGACTCCGAATGGCAGAGAAACATTTTAGTGGAATATAGGTAGAAATTATAATGAGATTGTGCTCTTATTCCCAGTGCTTTAAGGTTTTAGAGATTGTAATGTGATGATCCCTGTTTCCCTTCCTTTTCTTTTTCTGAATCTATTCTGTTTTTCCTTACTATCAGTTCGGGTTTTGTGGGGTTTCCTTTGGTAGATCATTGTACTGTCTGAATAATGTAACCTTATGGAGGATTCTGTGAACTATAGATGTAAATTGGCAATTTGGTATGCAGCTATCTTAAGTGGGATGATCATTAGAGACTTGGGAATAGTTTTTGTTCTTAGGAGTGCAGGAAAGAGTTGTTGAGTTCTGTAAGTTGAGGTTATACATCTCGATTATCATTTTCAAAGTATAGTCAAAATCCATTCAGATCACTCCAGTGGCATGCTAAGTGAGAGGCTCATGGAAATAATCTAGAATGACTAGATTTGCTGTACTACCATAATTCCTTTTTATTGTGTTATTGTCCCCAGATTTCTCTAAGAAGTCCTATTTCGCAAGCAGATCTTTTTTTGAAGTGCTTTGTTATTTTCTTTAGTGAGCTACTCTGTTCTGAAAAAAAGCTAGAAAAGGGAAAACCTTTCATCATAAATTGAGAATGATAAAAACAGATAATAACAACTGAAAATAAGTTGGTCACTGGGACATGGCCAGCTAATGAGACCAGATGACTATGGCCAATATGGCAATATCATGCCTGTAATATCGAGTTACATGCATTTAATTGCGAACTCAGTCTGAGTACTTAATATCTTGCATTATTTGTCATGGAAAATTATTTTGACCTAAATATGTCATATAGTTGTTAACTTGTTTTCTTTTCATATTCCTGAAATTGTTGAAGTTGTTTGCAACTCGTTCGTAGTGAGCCATGTATTGTTACCTTCATCTAAAGAGTTCGTAGAATTATGACAATGCTTCTGCTAGATGATTCTCTGATAAGAAATATCATATAGACAAAATTAAATTCTTTATTTTAAGTTTCCCCAACAACATAGTTTTTACCTATAATACCACTGCCAATTCATGTTTATTTTTATTGGAAGAAATGCCTACGAAATGTTTATTTGTGAACTCTCTTTGTTCTGGTTGCAAACTACAATTCTTTATAATCCACATGTACTGCATTTGCACAGAAAGGTTATGAGTTCTTTCTCAGCAACTATATCCAAATGCTTCATTGTTCCAAATTTAACTCCAATATACAATATTTACAAGTTTAGGTGAGAACTACTTGTATATTGGTGTTTCCGTTTGCATCGTTTTGATAGTATGTGTATAGTTGTGAAAGTGTTATTTCAAAAACATTGCCATTAACATCTTAGCAAGGTCTCTTATTTGGGTTTTTGGCTTTTCGTAGGCAATTCCTCCTGTCACCAGAATGGCACTTAATCATGCTACTTGGATTACTGTTTTATGTAGAAAGCTGAGGGATTGGTGGCATTGGGTAATCTCAAATCTCACTACTGACACTGGAAAGTTTTAACTTTTAACCAATCTTTCTTAGGATAATGTTGGATTTACTTAGTTTGATTTCTGCTGCAGGTTGCAGATGGAGATCTACCTATAATTGCATCACATGGGTGAGTAGATTCATATTTCAACAAAGTCCTTTTTTTTTGTACTTGTGTGCCGGAGGCACATGTTTACGTGCTCAAAAGAGTTTGAGTTTTGCTTGTTTTAGGACTGAAATTGAGGCATACAATACACTTGATCCCGGGATTCGAGTGGTTATTCTGAAGGCATTATGCGATATTCGGGTTGAGGTATTAATATCATAGATATTCTCTTCGTAATAGCTAGTATTAGCTTCAATAGATAAATCTTGCCTATTTAGAATGCGACATTGGAGCTTAAGTAGTGATGTTGAGTTATTTTACTTATAAAATTATAAAACTTGAATAGTCCTGGATTCCTATGCAGTTTTTATATGCTTTTAATATTTCATTATTCTTTTTGTTGGAAAATATTTTTAGTTAGAAATATATTTGGTAGTAAGTTAGAGTTTCACTTTTTTTTTTTCTTGTTATCAGTTGCCTTTCTTACCTTCCATATTCTGGTATTGCAACAATACCTCCCTAGCAGATTGAGTTGCTGGATCTTTCCATTTTATTCTCATTTCAACTTGGGAAAATGAAGAAATACTTGTTCAATATATAGAAAGAGGATGCCGATGTTAGGAGGGAGGGTTTCGGAGTTTTACTAGAAAGGCATGGTACATAAGAATGCTCTATTAATCAGCTGAGCTGTAGGTTGCTTATGAACAAAGAGAAAGCTCATCTATTTCTATCTCAAGTCATAATGCTATGTCTTGAAACTAAAGCTCTTTTGGCATTTAGTTTAATGTGATGAATGATAATAGTTTCATCAGAATTCCTTTTATCTATTCAACATGTTATTTGTTACCACCGATTGTATGGAATTCCATGCTGTTATTGCAAATTGAAACATACCAATTTAATAATGCATAAAAATGAGTGGATCGTTAATACTAGTAATGCCAAATTAACTGTGACTCTCTTCTGCAGCAAGAAGATATACGGAACTATATAGACGACTCATTAAAACATGGTGTTCAGCTCTCAACATTTCGCAAAGAACGCCTAGGTGGTGATTCGTATGGAGTCTCATATTGGTAAATTACAATCCTGTGATGATGGATTACATTTCGTTCTTTATGAACATAGTATCTATTGATGGTTTAGCTCTACTAGGGAGGTGTCTCTATGTCCTACATGCTGCTTCTATATTGATTTTCTCGTGCCCTGTATGCAATTTCACTGTGAATGTAGATATCTTTGAAAGTTATTTATGGATGCCTCTTACTATGTAGGTATGAAGATGATCCCATCATTGGCCATCGACTGTACAGAGAGATTAGAAACGTTGAGGTGAAAAAAGGGAGAGGAAGGAATATTCCACCTATTCCCTATTCATCATATCAATGGGAAGCAGTTGCCACTAATTTAGATGAATTCCTGAATGTTTCTGTAAGTTTTGATTATGTTCAATTTTTATTTACATGTTTCAATATTTCTTGAGCGAATACCACATCCTTTTCTTTGTTCCGTTGGTTTTCCATGCCGGCGGAATTCATTGTCTTGAAAACCAACACATGAAAATATGCCGATCCAATGATATTGCGTAGGACTTTACACTATTTATAATCAACTCCTTTTCCAGCCTGGAAATGATGTCGAGTGTATAGGATACCTGCTCTTAAGAGCATTGGGGAGTTTGTCTTTGGCAAACATCATAAGAGTCCATTACATTATACAGTATCAGACTATCAGTCAATTCTAACTTATCTTTTGGTAGTGTGATCGAAGACGGTTATCTACTGGTTTGTGGAGTAGACTGGCAAAAGCTGATAGTTGATTCAAATTCCTTCATACTTAAAATTCAGTTGAAAAGCTACTTATTTGTTGGGTGTGTATGCTGACTGCTTGGCTTTGTGTCATTTGAGGAGACTGCAAAAATGTACTTGGTGCAACTATGTCTTAGAGTCAATATGCGAGGTTATAATTGTTTTGTTTTGTATGCAAGCTAGCTAGTTGCGGAGCTGAGGTTTGGTGATTGTAGATTTAAATATGTCATCGCTGGTCCCTTTGGGGTTCCAGGAGAGGCTAGGTTGAACACTTTTTTGAAGAGTGGGCTTAATTGAAACTCCTAGATTATTAAACTGAGATATTATTCGAATGGTGTCTTGGGTAGTTGAGTGTAGCTCAGATGGTGCAGTGATAATTTATGATGATATTGTAAACTTAGGCTGCAAGAAGGGAATTCATTTCAGATTATTCTCATTTTTCTTTTTTGGCCTCAACCTTAGGCTACATAGTATTTGCTTAAAAAAGGTTACAGAATGAATTTTATTAACACCTTTATGCTATGATTTTGCACTGCACATTTGCTCATAATAAGAAATGCACACACCACCATCTGGGTGCATGCAAAATATGTGGACGGAACTACAACTGGTAAAATGCACCTGGTTTGGGATCTAAGGGACCACAGATAAGTAGTTACTGTTTATTGGGTACCATCTTTTAATTCTGGGTACGCACCCGAGCGTGGTTTTATGAGGTGCATCTTTGTCTACAAATCTTGTTTCTGTACTATTCTATGACCTCATTATTTTTGTCAAGCTTAAAAGGCACAATTTCTGAAAATTCGACTATACTTCTATTTCTGGCAAATTGGCCATTGCTAATTCTACCTCTGTTGCTTGCAGGAGAAGCTCTTTTCCAGTAAAAATAGAACAGAGGTTTCTGTCGGGAAGAAATTGAAAAATGACATGCTACCTGAAATTGAGAAGGTCCACAAGGTGGAAAACTGTTCTTTATCGAGAGATGATTTCCCATGCATATTGTTTTATTTTGGCCATTATCCTTTGTTAAGTTAATTGCCATCCTTTTCTTGAAGAGAAGATCCTATTAGTTTTAAGCAGTTATTGTATTTGGTTATTGGTTCTAAGAAGTATCTTCATGCAGAGGAAGGAGAAACTGTTAAAGAAGCAACACAGACAAGCACTTATGCTTGATAACATGATTGGCATTGATGGTATTGCTGCCGGACGTTCTCTCCGTGATCGCAAACCTGTGACCTACACTTTTGGTATGTGGCATAAAGCTCTCTTAATATATTTCTCATTTCTTCCCTTGTTTATCTCCAATTTTATTTTTGCATCCCTTTTTACCTAGCTTGGCATCACAAGAAATTGAGCCACTTTTCCCCCTTTTCTCTTCCTATCATCACGATCTCTCTTTTCGTACCGCTGGGAATGCGAAATCGCCAACATGAAAGCAAATGAAATCTTGAATTGATATTTTCCAGTTCACTTAGCATCTAGCATGCTAGGTATTCCATTATATATCAAAGTAAACAGACCTTAAGCTCTGTGGTGATGATAATTGAACTCCACCATTGATATTATTCATACATTTTCTGCAGATGATTATGATCGATCAATAAATGAAGCTATAAAAGTCACCAAGTAAGGATCTCAGCAAACAGAATTTCTATGAACTACTTTGTAACAATACTTCTCCGTAAATTTAATTTTGGAAATTCTTCACCTTTTTTGTCTTCTTATATTCCGTATCAGGAAGAAGCAGCAATCTCCTGAACCATTTGATGGAAGAGATCCTCTCATGAAACATGAATTTTCTAGAAATGGTAGATTGGATGGCACATCACACCAATCTCAAAACCTCTCCTTCAGCGCTGTTTCTCCCAAATCTCCTTATGATGATGATGAAGAAGAAGAATTTTATGAAGATAACAAAACTGAAACATTGGACCGGAGGTATGACATAATAATGTTTCCTTGCAAGTCTCTTATCATTTCGATAAATTTATAAAATAACTTGTCTGTTTTGTCTTGTAGTGATCGTCGGAGGCAAAGGCCTCAACGTTATTCAGTGAAAGACTATGTAGAAGCAGTGTCAGATATTGAGGCAGATTTTGACAGTGATGATGACATAGTTGGTGAAGTGGTTTATGATGATGAATATCTTAAAAGAAGAAAGCGAAGGAAGATGTCTAGTAGCTCCGAAGGCGATGAAGAGTATCACTGGGATGAAGAAAATCACGAAGAGGAGGAAGAGGAAGAAGAAGATGATATATTAAGCTCCAGCGAGGATAGTGATGCGCCACGCCGAACCAAAGCATTGCCGGGCCGGACCAGGAGGGAAACAAAATTGAGGTCAGTTGGTGACCTCCAGTCAGGTCTCAGGCGAAGTAAAAGGGCCAGCAGAAACCGTATCAATTATAGACAATATGAGGTGTCTGATTCTGACAATGAACAAACAAAACCTGAGAAATCAAATGCGCCAGACGAGCCCTCATACTCGAGCGGTGGCGCAGAGTTCTCAACAGGTGTCCAAGATTCTGACGAAAAAATCAGTAACCAGGATATTGAGGATGTCCATGCCAATGAGCCTATTGAGGAGCAGCAACCCGATGCAGTTGATGAAAAGCCACCCATTCCACCAGAACCAGAGAATCACAGAGATGAAGAAGAAGTTGAAGGGGCGAGCAAACGACGTTTTCTTGATCTAAACGAACTCGCCCCAGGTTCTGGGTTTGATGATGGTCCCAACTCAATGAGAGACGAAGACAGAGATGACTTCTGAACTCCCCTTCTACCAAAGTGTGAGGGGTAACAAGTTTTACCCTGACGAAGCTGATACATCTGGTTGATAAATTCTACATTCGTGGTAGTCCATTTCGTCTATTAGAGAGTTCACTTGCCAAAACACAAGCGACATCCCTCGTGCAGTTTATTTATCTTTCCTGCTGGGAGTGGCTTTTTTCTGAGAAGATGATGTAGATTAAGTCAGTTCTACAGTATGTTTTACATTTAAGAAAGAAAAGGCACCGCATGAGATATGGATGGGAGATTCTGTTGGGAGTTCTTACTCTTCTGATCCAGACGTTGTACAATAACTTAACTAATATTTGCAACAAAAGAATTCGCTTTTTATTAGACTCCTTGGCTCAGTGTTACATTTCTCTTCTTGGCATTGGGATGTCATCTTGTTGAGTGTCGAGATTTTTTCTTATGTCTAGATGGATACATATTGTCTCGGGCGGGCGAATTATGAGTCCTTGGTGCCTCTACGTCGCTAGAACTTAACCAGTTTACTATTACATACTCATTAGATAGCATGTGTTTCTTGTGCAGCAGCTGCATGGTCGTTGGCCTCTGCATCTTTAACTTCTCTGCATTTTTTGTTCCTCGTTTCCTCAAGAATGCATATGAGATTTCGAAGGCATTGCTCTGGACTTTCTTTTGCAGATTTTGGCATGAGGTTTTCAGCAACATCAGCTGGTGTTATCTCGACCTCCTCAATCAGCTCCTTGATTTGTTGGAACAATGGATGCGCTTCAAGCTCCAGGTAATTCTTTGCGAGCACTTTAAATCCTTCGTATTTGCAGTAAGATAGCTCGATATGCTTGTCCATTCGACCCCTTCTTGTAAGAGCTGGGTCGAGCTTATCTACGTAGTTTGTTGTGAACACGATTAATCTTTCCCCTGCACAGGCAGACCACAGGCCGTCTATGAAATTCAGCAGGCCTGAGAGAGTGACTTTGCTGCCACTCTCTTCCTTTTCTTTACGAGAGCTTCTTTTCTCAGCTTTTTCAGGCTTCTCGTCTGCTGCAGGTTTCTCCTCTTTCTTCTTCCTCTGGCCTGTTAAATCGAGGGAGCAGTCAATGTCCTCTATCACGATGATTGATTTAGTTGTCGTCTCTGTCAAAAGCTTCCTGAGCTCCGTATTGTCCTTCACCGATGTGAGCTCGAGATCATAGACATCGTAGTCGAGTAAGTTGGCCATGGCTGCGATCATCGTAGATTTCCCCGTTCCAGGCGGGCCGTACAACAGATAACCCCTTTTCCATGCCTTGCCTATTCTTGCATAGTAATCTTTACTCTTTGTGAAAGTCAGCAGATCATCGACGATCTCCTCCTTCCTCTGCGGCTCCATTGCAAGAGTCGCGAACTTGGCTGGGTGCTCGAACACGATATGGCTCCAATATGACTTGCTGTGGCCGTTGGTGTAGAGCTTCCTCTGCCGGTTCCTCGCCTGAATCTCTCTCCCTCGCTTGATGACGTGCTCCAGGTATGCCTCCGTCATCATCTTCTTGTAGCATTTGTGGAACTTGAGCTTGTAATACCTCCGGTCCGGCTCCGGGTAATATGAAAACCCCCCGCCCCGTGGAGGCGGCGAGACCTTCCCAGAAATCCACTTCACCTGGACTCCGTTGAACTCATCTGTTGTTTTCTCGTACTCGTCCATGCTCAGCATTAGCTTGTTCTCGTTCTCCTTTGTCATCTCGGCCTTGAGCCGTTTGGCGTCGGTGGAATTCAAGCTCAGGTATGCGTCGACAATGTTGTATGCCTCGTGGGGCCTCAGGTGATTTCCGGTGTACTCATGGATGGAAATCTGGATGTATGGATTCAAGAATCCGGAGAGCCTCGAGGTGCATTTCTCGAGGTAGCGGCGGAGCTCCGGCGGGCAGTACCTCCGGAACATGTCCCAGAAGAAGATGAAGGTCACGATGGCCGACCCGACGGCGCCCCACGTCTCCGGCATGCTTGTGACTGGAATTATCATTTTGATAGGGTAAGTTTGTTTTTCTGAGTTGGATTGTTGATTTAGAAAGGCAAGATGAGAGTAGTAGACAATTGGGAGTTGAGTGTTTTTATAGCATGAAAAAGTAGGTAAGGAAAAAAGGCATATGTTGATAGTATGAGTCAGCGTGGTAGTGGAAAGTATACGTATATAATTTGGATGTATTTGAGATAAATGTAGATTCCTAAACGTTAGTCCAATTTACTTTTTGCTTTTCTAGTTCACTATATAGTATTGAAAGTCGAACATCTCAATCAGAAATAGATTGATTTAATTAATAGGTTGGTGGATTTCTTTTCAAGAATTGAGTTTTAGCATATTTTCATTTGGTTAAATTAGGTCCAAAAACTTTGTGGTGTTAAATTATGCACATGCTTACGTTTAGAGTCTTTAGACTCTACTATAGCATAGCATAAAGTTTGAGAGTTCATTTAAAAATTGAAAAGCATGTGCGCATGCTTTTAGTTAGCCTCTCTTATATATGTTGAAATTTATTTATCTTATATGAAAGGTTTGAGAGGTTATTTGAATAAACAAGTATTGAGTTTCGCGAAAAAGGTTAAAGAAGCATACTTTTATGCATGTGATGATGGTGCATCCATTCTTATTTAATTATACTTGTGATTATTAAATTTTAATTAGGAATTAATAATAGCTAATTGATATCTAATTAATCTTAAATAATTAATTAACATGTAGTTAAGATTAACTAATTAAAGGTGGCAGACCTCCATACCAAAATTTTGGTGAAATTTGTGAAAATAAAACAAAACGTTGGGAGCCTATTTGTGCCGTCTAAAAGTAGTTCTTTCTAATGGATCTTTTCATTCTCTCTTGAAGATATACACTTTTCCCATTGAAACTAAAAGTAAACAGTATTTCTTTGTAAATGAAGATGACCAAAATGTACACTCCCTCCTACTAATTATCATGTTCTGAATGAGACAAATTTTAAGAAAATGGTCGTATGTGAGTAAGGTATAGTAGATTTTAAATGTGTGGTGAGTGCTGTGATTGAGTGGATACTGCTATTATAAGCAGAAAATAGCAAAAAAATTAATAAATGAAATTAAAAGAAAAAAAATGATAAATAATTGGTGGATAAAAAAGAGTATTATATATTTGATGCAAGTCATTTGTTTATCAAGTATTATTAATCTGATGGAACTTACAACAGTGAACGCACTCTCGTAGAAAATAAGATTTGCGGTCAATATGTGTAGGGACAAAAGTGAAATTAGTGAACTCATTAAATTTCGAGGAAATGAATAGATTTTGGTCCCAAGTGACGGCGGCTTGTGGGGATAGGGTTGTTTTAAAATGCATATTATAATGCGAAAAGCTGTAAGAAAAAGAGGTGTAATAAGACGGTGGAATTTCATGTCGTTTTCTAATAATGCACCTAAGATTAAATAAATCAATAATGTTTCGTAATCATCTTGCGTCATTTTATTTGCGTAACCATTCTCGCACGAGAAGGCTAACATTACAGAAAGCTATTCAAATTGAATACGACGACAAGCTCGTTTGCATTTGCATCAATTCTTAAAATTTTGTACATTAATATTAATTTTGACAGAAGTGGTAGATCGATATTGTTGTACACTGCGCATTCAACGTTGTACATTTAACATTTATGGTTGATGGGTCCGACCCACTTCGGACAACCAAAATGCACACCGACTTCACATCAAACTACTTTTTTTCCCCCAATTCTATAATATGGCTTTTATTGACTTCATTCTAATCTTCATTGCGTGTCTATTCGAAACTTTTAAACATAATTTTATTCAAATTATGAGACAATCGTGTCTAATCAGTTTCTTTTTTGTTCCAGATCTTCTTCAGATGTAAACTCTTCTTGATTTGATTTGGAATAATATTGATTAACATCGAAATCCAAACACTGGGTTAGATTCAACTGAAGCGTATCATAATTATACTAGGTGAGAAGAAATTATAACAAAAAGACATTGTAAAATGAGTCTATATATATATATGTGTGTGTATTTTTTTGACCTACAATCCAATCTTGCTATGCAAGATTGCTACAGTATCAAGCTTTCACCTAAAGACTGCTACAGTGGCAATCTATTAGAAAAAGTATCAAAACAAAAACATCATGTAAGCTTCCTTATCATATACCATAATACCACCTTTCTTTTATTTCAACTTTCTACTTTTACGTTTATTCCAACAAACACTATCAAATGCACGCACGATACACGGACAAAATTACAATTTTATATTTCAGAAATAAGTTTATAATAAGGATAAAATTATACTCAATCTATCCCACCGAATTTGTTACATTTTATTTTTAAAACACCTTTTTTCAAAATTTTAAATAATATATAATTCAAATATCATTTTACGCTACTTTTCAATACTTCTTAAATCTGTACCTAAAGAAACATAACAAATTCGCCAAGACGGATGAAGTATTCTTTTTCCATATAAAAAGTGAAGAAAAATACAAAATATTCCCTCCGTCCCATGAGAATTGGCTCCTTTTTTTTCGGTACAAGATTTTAGGAGAGCAGTAAAGTAGTGTAAAGTTGTATAAAGTGGTGGATATGAATATATATTATTTAAAATTGTGTGAGTAATAAAGTGTCGAAAAAAGGAAACGTGCCAACTCTCATGGGACACCCCGAAATAGAATACGAGCCAACTCTCATGAGACGGAGGACGTATAAACTAATATAATAACAACAAAAATATTTGGGCGGTCGAATGTGGACGTTGTCGGCCCACAAGAAGTTTGTACTGAATTTTACTTAAAAAGTTGAGGCTTTCTTCATTTACATTCTTCTACGTTGTGTTTTCTTTCAACGATACAACTACAATAATTGATAATTGATTAATGTGAAATTCAAGAATCGTGTGTATTGCACATACTCTCCTTTAGTAATTGAAAATTGTCTATTAAATAGACAAGCTTATTAAAGAGATGAGAAATTTCATACTTTCTTGACATTCTAGAAAACGTTATACATGAATCTCGGTACCGAATTTGTATCAAATCGAAAATTAAGTACCTAGAACCAGTTTAACCGATATTTGATCCTGTACTAATACCATATTTGTATATAATTTCAATATCCAGTTAACTAGTACCGAATCGGTCGATACGGTACCGATATATGATATTGGGCTTCCTTTAATACCGATTAACTGTTAATGAACCGCTAGACATCCCCTAGCTACATGCAAACCTCTTTTTATGCAATTCTTTACTTTTGTTTGTATGATAATAATTATTTAATTTGTTCATGTTTTATGGTTGGTTTTTACTAGACACTCTTACTTTAGAATAACTTTTCAACTGAATCCACAAATTTATACTGGATATATTACAAGATTAAATCAAATTATTTGAAACTTCTAAATTTTAAATTGTGCACAAGTGATCAATCATATCAATAACGTATTTATATATAAATTTTAATCGTAGAATAAAGTCGAAAATACACTTTTAATAGCACTGGAAGAGGAACTCATTGAATTATTTAAACACTAGACTTATTTTATGTCTAATATAAGTATATATATTGTAGAAAAATATTGTTACTATAAATGGTAGTTTATAGAAAAAAATCCTAAAGGATGCTAAAATTAAGAGTTGGTTTGTTTAACTTTAAACCATCCAACTTTGCATGGTTGAAATCCATTCGTATAAATGCTTATAATAGTTTGTTAAAATATAGGTGGCATTTTCATGACCCAAAAATTGTGTGTTTGAATCTCACCAGCGTCTTCTAAATAGCGATACCATACATGTGCTCACCGGTAGTGGCTGCAAGTGTAAAAAAAGAGTTTCTTAAAATGTTGTATAATCTAATTTGATATGCAATTAAAAAATTAAACTAGTGAGAATTATAATTCAAAATAATCTAAGGGAGCATTTATCTTGGATGATAGAATTGATAGATAAAATTAGCCTAAGCTAATCAACTACCTACTTTAATGAATAGATCAATATTGAATTAATTTAACCATCTTCTCCTTCAAATAGTCAAATCTTACATTTTAGCAATCTATCAATACCCTCGAGGGTACTCAAAGTATGAACAAGTTGCAGTCTTGCAGATACATTAATTAATTGTAAATAAATAAAGGCAATTCAAGTATTTTCCGAATTTATTATGAATAGTTTATAATAAACAAAGGACAAACAGTTATATTGGGAACAATGGACAGATTTCTTTCAACTAGAAAACAAAAAGAATTTAGTAAATCAATAGAAACAAGTACAAATTTCAATGATCGATCTCACCAACAAAAAGAATATTCAACTAGAAAACCAAAACAATAATATACAAAGATGATGGACTTCACCAATAATTACGGGGGTTAATAATCTGGTTTCATAACTACTGGATTTGGAAAATTTTCAACTTTTCAACATTGTGATGGTGTAGCATTTTCTTCTTCCAATTAGGCATGACAATGAGTATTCATATTATTCCAAAAAAAAAAGTCTAATTTTCATTTCAGTAAATTTAAAACATCACCTAAAGTACAAAAAACAGTAAATGAATCTTACAATCATAATTTCAAGCTAACATAGTAAAACAATCTAAAGAATATCAAACGAACTCTAAATAAACTACTAAAATCATTATTAGCTCCTACAGTTAATGGCAGAACAAGGTCTAGAATCTAGAGGCATTAGCTGCACATATATTCACTCGATTTTCATTATTTTCTAAACCGGGATAGAACTAGAAAACGATGTCAGTTCAAAGAACTAACAAACATTGAGGAGCTCAAGCATATCAATCTAGTTCACAAGGATTCCCAGCATGCAATACTAAAGCTGCAAAATTTGATGTTTAAGAATACCTGTTATATGCAAACGTCATAATGTATGTTGTTCGTCATCTCACGTCGCAGCATAGAGGCTTTCCCTGCAGTTTCAGTTTCTTCCAAAGGCAGAGCATCTGCCTCGGAGACTGATAGTGCGCGGTTATATAATCTTCTATGCAGCCGAACTGACAGAAGTTCAAGCTATGCACGAATTCTACTGGTCTCGATTTATTCACCTTCTCCACCCACATTCCCATGCTAACATCTTCCATTTTGAACAACTGTAATCGCGTAAATGCAGAAGCATCATCAGTTTCATTGATCATAACTCCATAGCAAGTGAAGGTGAATGTGCAATTTTACCCTCAATTTGTGTTTCTCAAAGTCGGACAGAATGGAGTTTGCTATGTCGGATGAGATTATGTAGCCTGGCCCGTTTGCATAAGGTGGGTAGACTTCTTCTGGCCATTCCTTAACCAACAAATAGAATGAGGCCAATTCCATTAGTATCATAGTATGTATGTTTTTCCATTAACAAAATCAAATAGTTGAGCCTAAAAGTATTTTGGAGACAGGCATACAAAAACTCTCTCCCCAAGCTTCTTAGCTTGCAAAACCCGTTGAGTTAGTTATATAAAAGTTTCAGTAATCCATGAAGGGGCCTTTTACTCTGCGTGATAAGATATGATAGATAAAAATAATCCAAGCTAATCTACCATTTACTTTGATGAATTGATTAATGTTGAATTTATTTGACCATTTTATCCTTCAAATATTCAGTTGTGTGTTTTATCAATCCATTCTATCATACATACATAGATTCGAACACAGATTCGAACACGACGGGGAGCTTTGCAGGCACAGAAACATACATGTCCAAACGTGTAAAAATTCATAAAAGAGTTGTCAAAGTACTCCATTCATGCACTTGGTATATTTATGTGAAGGAGGTGCAGGAGAAAGCAATTCCATCCTCTTATTATAAACGGTATGTTTTGACTTTATAGCAAACTGTAACGAACTTTGATTTACCAAATTTCCTTAACTGCAAGTTTTGACCTTTATAGTAAGGACTAGTGGGGTATAAATATATACCTAATAGGCTAATACTATTACTCTATTAGCAACATATTATACTTTAGCCGTGATTTATTCAAAGTAGGCCTAATGAGCCTAGCTATATGGCCAAATTCCACAAAAGGAGAATAATCAATAGCATGAAGTAAAGAAGCACGGAGAGTAGAATGCTTGAGGAGAGGATGTGCCGGGAAAAAAAAGTGAAAAACAAGAACCCGACTCAAAAAGGAAAAACAAGATTTGTCTCATACCTGATAAGTAACGGCCCATTTACCACTACGTAGTGGCTCGTGGAAGTAATTTATATTTCCAATATACAAGCTTCTATCTTCTTGTATTTTCCTTGCTTCATTGACGATTGCATCTACTCTAACAAATGTGTCATCATCGCCCTTCATAATGTGTCGGGCTGATACGGACCGAACCTGGAACGAACTATACTTGGTTAGTTAATTTAGGCAGGAAAAAGAAGAAGAGGTTATGAATCCTTCGATTCTTTAACCTCTACTCACCCCGTATTCGCAGATTGCAACAGTTTTGAGCACAACAAGATCGTATGTGTCCATGTACGGAACTATGACAATATCTTCGAAAAACTCAGCTTCTTTCTTCATTTCCTCATTCACTTCCCTTCTCTTATGCTGTCCAAATTAATTTTCACCTTCAGCAGAGTTTACAAGAAGAACTTTTAACATATTTTGAGTGATCAGTCATTTTTACCCACCAGAGCTACGAAGAAACGAGCAATAACATTTGAAGATTTGATCAGCTCATGCTGCATCCAAGACTTCCTCACAGCCATCCTCTCAGCAAAGTGGTTGCCAGCTGAAAGAATACCAATGAACAGTTCAACTGGTCCACCGGGGAGAGGTGGAGCCTTCCATTTATGAGAAAACTCGAGATGTTTTTGAGGAGCAAAACTTGGGTGTGATGAGGGCAAGTAGGCAGCAACAACCGAGAGCACATCAATATCCCCTTTCAACAATAAACCAGTTGCATCCTCAAGAGTGAATCCCTAAAATACATCAATATAACCTCAGAAGCCGGTAAGGAAAATGTAACATGGAAAGAGGAAGTTACTACTCACAGTGCGATATGGAAAGGAGGTGATATGCCTTCCATCGACATTGACATGGAAGCCCTCCAAGCCAGCATTAAGGGTTAACACAAACAACTTTTCTTCAGAGAAAGGGAACGGCCAATCAATACCGACCTTCGTAGTTCGTCCGATCAGCCGATTCAACCACCAGCTTGCCTTTGATTGCTCAGACCCATCCTCATCATCCCTAATCCACTTTTCACATTTTACAAATCCATCCACTACAATAAGCCCAAGGAGTGGTACATCATTTGTAGTGCCAAAACAAAATAGCCAAACTTGTTATAGGAAAAGTAATGCATCAAACAAATGCACAAGATTAGCACTATAAAAATGAACCAAAGTGCAAGTTGAGCATTCAAATCAATCAGAAAAAGTTAGGCAATTGCACAAAAAGGTAAAATGATCAGCTTTTTGGGATTAACATGGATGAAGTAATTGCCTCTTTTTCTTCATATTTCTCTAATCATATGATAGAGAAAAAAGTTTTACATCCTAACTCATGTATGGACCTTACTTTCATCATCTAAACTAAATAATACACCACTTTGATCATGAAATTCCCAAGTATTACTTCTAAGTTCACTTTCCATAAATTCCTCTTCCATCTACATTTCTTGTCAAAGGCAAACACTACCACTAACATCACAATATCCACATGAAATCAAACAATGCAAAACATAATTTTAAACAGAGCAATTTCCTTCCACTCACCAGTCTCCTGATCAGCTCCCGATCTCCAGCCTTGGCAGCGCTGCGACGTCCCCCACTGCATCCTATAACACGTGTTGAGCTCGATGACAGGCTTCCCGCTCCAATCCCCCTTCAACCGCGGATTGAAATGCAGTATCCTTGGCGGGTCCTCCCCTTCCACCGTCTTCAGACCCTGCAGCTCCACCATGAACTGCTCCGCCCTCGGCTTCCCCACCACCGTGATATGTGATCCCAACCTCAGCCCACAAGGCAGCACTGCCACTCTCCCATTCTTGTCGAATTCATCCCCTGAAATCGATATCGAATACGGGCACTTCTCAACCTTATCACTCACATTACTAACTCTCCTAAATCCCCTTTTACTTCTACTTTCCTCAAGCTCCCGCCAGAGCTTCCTCCCGAGCTCGACGGCGTCGTTTGCGGACTTCAAGATTCCATTTTCGCCCGCGAGAATGGCGGTGAAGTTTAAGCCAGAGAGCGGATTCTTCGCGGTTTCTCTGTGTTTTCTTGATTGAAACGGGACATCAAGGGGGCGAATGGGGGCCACTCTCCCCTCCAAATTCTCCATTACAAACTTGGAGTTGAAAAACCCATTACTTTTACTACTGTAGAGGCCTTCTTGAGAAACCGAATACAAGCCGTTGTTGAACATATACGAGACTTCCAAAATTATCAGAATAGCGCACAACACAACCAAGAGATTTAAAATGCGGGTCGATCTTTGCCTGCTTAGTGGCTCTGATTTCGTTCTTTTCATTTTGTTTTAATTGATCGATGCTGTTTTTATCATGAAAGGGGCGGAAAAACAGAGGCTGAGACTATCTGTTTAATAATGGCGAGTTATGATCCAACGAACTGGGGTTTGTTGTATAGTCAGGCAACAGCAAAACGGAGAGAAAAAGGAAAGTGGAATGTAAGTAGAGAAGAGGAGAGGTTTGCACAGAAAAGGTTTTGTGTTAGCAAAAGTATGCTATAAACCTCCTTCATCACACGCAGAGAGAGAGAGAGAGAGAGAGCCTTATATATAGAGCCTGTATGAGAGAGAGAGAGAGAGAGAGAGAGAGAGAGAGATATGGTGGTGGTGATTGGTGAAGTGGTGGACTGTTGGGAGAGAGTTGATGATGTAGGAGAGTTGGTCACTTTTAGTTTTGGAGTACTTATGAGTTCAGATTTTGTCTCATCTCCCAAAATAATTAGGATGAAATCCTTCCTCGAGATTCTCATCTCCATTGAACTCTTTAATCTTTTCCCATGCCATTTGCTTTTGCATATTACTACTACTTTTTAATAAAAATATTGTATTTTAACAGTAACATTTTGGTGAATAACCATGTTCAATTTTCACTTACCGATAAAAAGAATGAAGATAACCAAAAACTTGAATGTCCAATTGGTATACCTCGAAAATAATAGAATATTAATTTATATCTTATTCTCTCAAAATGAATACTAAAATTTATCATAATTATTTTTCAACTATCAATAATGAATACGGTAATACTACCATAATTATGACGTAAACTTTGATTAATGTATCTTTCTGCTTAACTCTCTAAGCTAATAAAAAATAAATCGTATATATAACTACATTAGCTTATACAAATCTAATTTTAAATGGTTCAACTACTAATCTTCTACTACTAACTCACCTTAGAATCAATTCTGTATGCGTTTGTACGCTGTTCAAGACAGCATCATTTGTATTATGGCTTTGCAGTATTTATGGATCATATAATTCTGATCAACCTCGTCAAATTCTAAAGTTAGAACTTGTTCTATATATAATCGTGAAACACATTACCATCAAGATTATATTTTACGTGATACATTATATTATATATTATTTAATTGCCAATCGCAAAAAAAAAATGAAATAAATATTAATACAATAAAATACGTTAAAATTTGGTATTGATAAGTGATAAACATGAATCCTCCCATCTCAATCAAGAAATAAATTGAACCTTGTAGATGTTTACTATGTGTTGCACTTCCCGTACATAATTTAATATATTTTTATTTACAAAAAAAATCAAGAAGCAAAAGAAAATGTTGGATGAAGCGTGCCTGGATTGTCTAGCGTTAATGTCTAAAGTCAAAGGTATCACGCTCCCCCAATGTTATTCACGCGTGGCCTTTAAATTTAATAAAGAAAAACAAATTTAGAATTAACATGAATTTTAATGTCTAAAGTAGTAAACCCAAGTCAATGCCTTATTTTTATTCTTTTACACTAAGTCAAAGTTTTATTTAATACAAGTATGCTGTTTTCAGTTAGGTTACCAGAATCAGGGGGGTCGTTTACAATATTATATTCTGATTTCACGTGATTTCGCCCGACGTTTGCTTTATTTGAGGGATGTTATTTTGTATGATAGATCATAGGTTATTTTAAATAGTTTTATTTGGATTAATTCATTATTTATTTTTACTAAGATAAATGAAAGCTATCTCAACTCTCAAGCTCTTGTAATATATGTTATAAATTTTTGGATTTTTTTGGAAGAGAACATAAACTTTATTCAACTTGAAATATCAGTACCCACAATATCCCCTAACTAGGGGTAGCTATCTACCCAAACCATCTCCGTCTTAAAAATCGAAGAATTTTGCGCTAAAGTATGAGCCGTTCCATACCTATGATAAATTTTTAAAGGTGGAATAGATTTTGGACTATTCTTTGTACATGAATCTAACTTAAGGTGTAATATAAATAAATGATCGTGTAATAAATGTCTTTCATTTGTTATGATGTTATCCAATCAAATAAACAATGCATTGTCGCGGATAAATTAAATTATTAAGTGAATTCCCTTATATAAGCTTAATGTAAAAGATGCTTCTAATTTGTTTTGAGTTTTAACGAGGCTGCTTCTTCTGAGAGCCTGTTCCATGCTCGTTATATGACATGACATCAAAGTTTACTAGACGAACTATGAGGGTGTTTACCTGAGTTTATAAGCTCTTTAAAATAATTTTATAAGCTGTTTAATTAGAAGCTTATAAATTGTTGTAAAGTATTTGACAAAATAAGCTCCTCAATAGCTTATAAGTTGTGAAAATAAGCTTCTAGAGCTTATAAGCTCCCCAAAAAATAAGTTGCTCAACCCCAATTTATTTTTTCATAAACTTATAAGCAACAACCAATTTACCAAAATAACCTTATTATGATTTAATATTTTCATTATATACCTTTTTAATTTCATTTTTCTTCAATTTTTTCTTTTTCATTAAACTTTTTTCTCTCTAAATTTACAATTTTCTTTCTAGCTTATAAGCTCATTATCCAAACATTTTGACAACTTATAAGTTCTTGACAAATTGCATCTTATAAGCTCTTGAAAGAGCTTATAAGCTATTGAAACTTATAAGCTCTTTAATATAAGCTTAGCCAAACATCCCCTAAAGTTTATCAAAATATATTTATGCATCGAATTAGAGTGTTTAAGAAAAAACCAAATATACTACGTGTATATATATGATACATATTATTTTAACTCTTGAAAATTACAACAATCAAATTTCCTGTCTAAATACATTGTACTTTACAATTTATAATAGGTTTAATTGCCTATAAATATATATATTTTGCCCAAATTTTGATTTTAACCAAAACTATTATCTTGATCAAAAGATACATGAATTTTACAAAATTTTGGAATTTAGCATAAATCTAAAGTTTGTTAGGTAATAACTTGATTATTTGGAATTCGATTAACAATCCGAAACTATCTCCATAAAGCTCTCGACCATACCCTTCTATTAGCACTGATGTTATTAGGTTTCAATCGTCGAAAATGGTCGGATATCGGCTTAAAGGTCATTTTCTTGAAAATTTATATGTACATATTTTTGTTCGAGTTTGGATTTATGTATCATGTACCATTATCAAGTTGTCGTTGAGAGCTTTCTAACAATAGTTTCAGATTGTCCATCGGACTCCGAAAAATCAAGTGATTCGCCAACAAACTTTGTAGTTAGGCTAAATTCCAAAATTTTGTAATGTTCATGTATTGTTTGACCAAAATAATAGTTTTAATTAAAAACCAAAATTTTAACAAAGTTTGTGTATTTAGAGGTTCTTAAACCTTTATAATATATATCCTTACAAATAAAATACAACTAATTTATGTAATTATGTGTCGTGTCGTCAAATTATTTACAGTAAATCATGAAGTGTTTTTTGTATCACTTAAAAAACGCGCTATTAGCGATGAAATTTTCCGTCGTTAAAGTCATTTAACGACGGATTCATTTCCGTCGTAATTTGGATCATCGTGTCTCTTTTTCACGATGGAATATTCCATAGTTAAATTTAGCGACGGAATTAACGACGGAATGATTTGTCGTTAAAAAAATAATATTATAAAAATAAAAAAAAATATTTTTTAATTTTTTCTTTTTTATTTTCGAAATTATATGTTTAATTATTTATTATTATAATATTATTTTATTTTAATTAATTAATTAAATAAATATATTATTATTTCTTTATTCATTTTCAGTATTGGTGCTCTCATATTTATAGGCACAAACTCAACCAAACATCAACAATTTTTTCGATGTGGGACAATAGATTAACGACGGGGTTTTAAATAATTAGAAAATTAATTAATTAATTAGTTAACGACGGATTTAACGACGGAAAAATAAAAATAAAAATTAATTAGTTATTTAACGACGAAATCAACGATGGAATTTTCTATTTTTTAAATAAAATAAAAAAATAAAATAAATTAGAAATTTCGTCGCTAATCCATCGTTAATTAATAAAAAAATAAAAAAATATTCCATCGTTAAGTCCGTCGTTAAGCCCGAGAATTTAACGACGGAAATTGTTTCCATCGCTATTTTTGTCGCGAATTCATCATTTTCTTGTAGTGTATTAAATTCTTAAAATAAAATCTTGTTTTTTTAATAAAAGGTTTTCATTTGACTCTAACTATTTTTGTTTGTTCCTATTGCAATTTGCAAACATACAAGTAGTAAGAAGATATACAGTTGAAAACTCTAATTAATTTCACATTTGACAGAGATTACTACCAGAATTTGGTAGGCATTAATTTATTGAATGAAAGAGAGACTTTAATTGCTGGGAAATAAGCTAGTACAGTATATTCTTATTTGGTAGAAAAAGTTACTATTAATTAGATTATTCATGAGTGATGACTGATGAGTTGACGTTCCCTTAGTATAAATATATAGGTTGAAAATCTACTTAAAATTCTCCTCATTCTGTTGATTGTGGATCAAATATAATTTTTTAATATTTAAAAAATATTATTTTATATAAAAACATATTAAAGCAAAAATATTATTAATTACATACATAAAAAACATAATTATTATATTTGTGTCTTGTTGGCATTCGAATGAGTAATATTTTCATATGTGTCACTATAACTTATTTTGAATGATCGTATTTTTTAATGATGTAATTAAACACTTGTTTTTGAATTATTGTAGAAACTTTAGTTGATTATTTTGTTTATAGTTTAGTTCATTTGAGGGTCGATTTTCGAAGAAAACACCACGATTCATATATATATAGACTTATGAGCCTGGACTTGAATTTCATTTTTCAGGACTAAATAATTTGGACTTAAGTACAAAAAATAAGTTCAAAATCTAGACATAATAAACTATGATCCAGATCCAACTTATTATTATCTCTAATTGCAAATTGCAAGTTGCAAGCTGCAAAGTTTCTGGCTAATAAAGCTTCAAACCTAACTTATCTGAGTCAATTACCCTCTAAAAATTCTCTGGCCTATTTTTTTAATCTTCGTGATCAATTTTTCGTAAATGTTATTAATGGGACGAAAGAGATTGTTATTTAATTTTAATAAGATAAGATGGAAATTGGAATTTGACACTAATTTCGATAAATGACGAGTGTGTATTAAGTTATGTAATTTTAATTTGTTCTTCGATGGGCCCAACAAAAGTAAAGCGCAACTACAGAGTTAAAAAGAGTCCCACTTATTATGTACTTAAATTAACTTTTTTGTATTGTGGGTGGACTGTTAAAATTATTTAATTTGATAATGTTGACTTATAAAAAATAAATGAAGAATTGTGCATTTCTTTTTTACGGAGAGAATATTAAATTATACAAAATCATAAGATAAATATTTCTAAATATTTCTATCAGGTCGACGATACATCATGTTATATGAATTGATACTTTATTCAATATATATTGGTACTCTATATGAATGAACTGTGTTTTAAGTGGTACCCTATTTAATATAAAATGGTACTACGTGTATTGGTGAATGGTACCCAAACTTGACAGAAATGTACTTCAAATCATAATAAAATATCCAAGCTATTGATATTTTAACAAAGATGTCTAAATAATACATAATAGTAATAGTTAAGTATCCAAACTATCACAAAACTAACAACAATGTCCCAAGATTCAATTCGAATCACGAAAAAATATATATACGTGGCTTACAAAAGGATTTGTGTGTATTTGAACACAAACAGGTTTCATTTGCAATTGGAACTTTCGTAGCCAAAGTTAAGGTAGGTGCCTTGTCCAAATATTAACCGTAGAAGAAAAAAAAGAAAAGAAAAGAAAAAGAAATTAAGAGGTTGAAATAGAAGAGCTTGCGATAATGAAGCAAAGAAAACGACATCAGCATTCTCCCAAATACGCATAATTTTATCCAAATAAAAAAGAGAACACAAATATTTGTGTTAGGCTAGTCTATGGTTATGTCAATTGTTTGTCGCTTTTATTCTAAGCCATGAGTCGAGCGAGGGGGAGCCGAAGGCAAACTTGGAGTGAGCTCAAAGACAAAATTGTTGTCAGTCTCATTATCTATATATTAATTGGGTCGGCCTAGCGGTTAGACCGGTCTAACGTAAATGTGCCTCAAAAAAATAATTACATTGAAATTCGGCTGGTAGATTTGGATTTGGTTCAAACTTGTGTTGAATTGGAATGCCTATAACTCCCCACTGCATACCGGATGAGATCCTCTGTTAGGTTTCGAAAGTTATTAATCACTTTAGTAGTCCCAACGATCTCCTCGGAAGTATATTTGTCTTGCGATTGTTATAACCGAGCTACACGTTTCGTAATTACAAACTTGTAATAGAAAAGTAGAGAATGAAATTACAAAAGAAAAATAATTGAATTACAAGAAATAAAATAACAAACTCAATATTAAGTCGAGTCGAGGAGGCCTCTTCCCGCAAGACAAATATTGCCCCGG
>JAYJMF010000031.1:2134543-2149356 GCA_036873715.1 Salvia sclarea | reverse complement strand
CTTGGGTTCGACCCGAAGCTTACCACTAGCGGAACCTAGTGTAGAAGTCTCGGAATTACAAGTATTATCTTGGCGGATAGCGTTGTTCAAGCAACGACAAAAACCCCGAGTGGCGCACACCGCCACCAAGTGTAAGAGTTTTCACGGAAAACAATACAAAAATATCACAATCCAAGTGTTTTTGGGGTCCACCGGCTATGTGGGAGATTTTTTTTATATGTATGTGTAAATATAGATGTTTTCAATGAAAATAGGTAGAAACCACAATAAATTCTATTTCGTTTTTGGATTATTCAAGAGAAATTTACGTATTTCTTTTATTGACATAGATCTCATATAATATATCGCATTATTGTGGCTTCTCTTTTCAATGAACTTCACATTCAATATAATTTATTAAAATTCGAAAAATTAAAGCAAATGTGCGAATTTGGTGGAAGGATGATGGAGTATTTAGCTAAAATACGAAATAAAATAAAAAGAAAAGTCAAAAAGTAAAATAACTTTCCAAAGATGACAATGTAGAATTGGAGATTGTTCTTCCAACAATCACCAACTAATCAATAAATCTTCTTATTGTCAAGGGACACCATTTCATTGGTTTGTAAGATTATACTTTTAAGAGAAAATTTAAATCACTATATTGGAGATAATTAAATTAAATAGAAAATTGTACCAAAGATTTATAATATTTTTTTGTTTTAATAGAGTCTAATGTTGCTATGATTTGACAAGCAAATCGAGTTTCTTCTTTTCTCATGTAATATAATTATGGAGTTAAAATCATGTTTGAATATGTAGACATGTGATATGTCATATGATGTCATTGTTAAATTTTCAATTAAAGATAGTCCTTTTTATAAAACATTGATCATATAATGAAAGGTCTACTATATCTTTAATATTTATGGATTTTTATTGTGTTTTTAAAAAAAAATCTTACACATATCAGAAAAGTGTAAAGTAAGTAAGCCGATCGGCTTACCGTATCTCATATCTGTTGTTGGTAAGAGATGGCCGATCGACTGGACACCTCATATGTTCGACACAAGTACAAATATATAAGAATATATAAGTCTTTTGTCTTGTACGTACATTATGAAGGGTAATTTAAACACTTTTGAGGTGTTATGCATGTAGTGTACCGGTGTTAATAGTCCCTTTTATGTTATGCAATTGTGAAGATCATTGTCTCAGAATTAATCTTGTGCTTGTCATGTTTTTGTAAGAAAGATGACAAAGATGGGTTAAAAGAGGATAATTCTTTGAGGAGTTTGAATTTGATGGGATTTAAGTACGTCACGATGCGAGTTCGTAGGCAAAAATGGATTCAAAATAAGAGTTTAGATGAGTGAGATATGAGCGCAAGTGCACAACAAGAAAGACGCGCAAACAGTCACACGTACACGCCCCCGAACTAGCGAATTGCTCTGTTAGCGCAATTGCAAGAGAGAGCGTCGTCGCGGGTGAAGTGCGGGCAAATTGCCCCCCCGGCGCGACTTAAGGGTGAGCCTAGTGCCGACGTTGAGCATTGTTCGTGAACGTTATCGACATCAATTAAAAGAGCTTTCAACCCCATTTTTCTGGACACGCTCGAACAACCCTTGACACGAATTTTTTTATTTTCTAGTTTTGAGAGTTTTATTTTACAAGCTTTCCAGCCAACATTGTTCATTCAATTTCTCGGATATGACTACGGATTTTAAATCAAGTTTTGTAAAGATTATTTTCTGTTTTCTATCCAAGTTCATAATTACTTGGCTCTTGTTCTTCGCTTTGATTGATTACTAATTCTTTTAGAAGATATGGACAAAATTTATTTTATACATACATCATATATATAATATATGAACTGAAGAACTAAAAATTATTTCCGCAACATTAATTTATTTCTTTATTTTAAAGCTATGGTCGACAACATTTATTTTATAAATACGTCATAAATATGGACAATTATAATGATTTCTTTAACATTAGTTACATACCGAATTTGAGTAGGTCGACCTAAATATTGCTCAATCTATGTTTTTTGGCCTCCTATTTTCATAGAGGGAGAATTAATTTTGTCTATTTTAAATCGAGAAACCCTTTCTTCCCGATTCAACTCCTTTCCTTCCCCCAAAATTCAATCTTGCAATTGTTTGCAACTCCAATTCTCCAGATATTTGTAATTCATAGCAATAATTTAAGAGCAACAAACAACTCCACTATCCAATCGATCTGCCGAAATGGCGGGCACCGGAATCCACCCCTACCACCAGCAATGGCCGCCAGTTCCCGCCCCTCCTCCGGCCTCCGCCACCGCGCCGCCGCCTCCTCCTCCCCACCCCCACCCCCACCCTCACCAGCCGACGGTTCCTATAGACAATTCGGCCTCCCGCCCTTCCAACGACGAGGTGAACGCGCATGATTTTATATGTCCACGAATTTGTTCCTTTTCTTTTAATTTGTAATTAGCGATTGCCATAATTTGCAATTGTGGGGGAATTTCTCTCTTAATTTTTGTGGTTCTGGTAGGTTCGAACGATATTTATTTCGGGTTTGCCGGAGGATGTGAAGGAGAGGGAGCTGCAAAATTTGCTGCGGTGGCTGCCGGGGTACGAGGCGTCGCAGGTGAACTTCAAAGGTGAGCATCCCATGGGCTTCGCGCTTTTTGCCACCGCGCAGCACGCTCTTGCTGCCAAGGATGCACTTCAGGTCATTGCAATGCTTTTCAGCAATCTCGGCTCATGTGCTTTTATGACTGTCAGTTAATTTGAGTGATTTTGGGGGTTTAGGATATGGTGTTTGATGCCGAGTCGAAGTCTCTCTTGCATACTGAGATGGCAAAGAAGAATCTTTTTGTGAAAAGGGGTGAGCTTTATTACATAGACTCATTAAAAAGCTCATATGTTGACTATTTGGAGTCTTAATGCTATTTTTGTGATGGTCTGTATATCAATTACATTGTACTGTTTAGATGTGATAATGCTATCTTGTATCAAGACTGGTTGTTTCATTATCTGTTTCGGAGCATGCGACTTATACAATGTCATTTCTGGATACCAGGACAGGCAAATTGTTACCTTTAAGAATTGATTGATTACATTCTTCCCTCTATATTTTTTTCAGAGTTCTCATTTCACAATGAAAGATCACTTCATTTGACCACAATTAGTTTGGTTTGTTATAACACCATGAAGCGATACAAGAAGAGTTCTCTTAGGAAATGTTGTTCGCACGCAACACTATTTGTGGCAGTTTGACATAACGTTTGTTGCGACTTGTGAATATAATCCTTGTGGTGCGTATAAATCTTCTGCCAATTTGTAGGATTGGCCGTTGTGGTGTTTATGGTATCTTGTATAAATGCTTGTCTGAAAGATTTATTCTTCCATATGCATATACATATAACAAAAAAATTTCAGACCAGGAGTCAGTAGTGGTCGAAATGAGATCATATGAGCACAGCTTATACTCCTTTTACTTAACAGACTGCAATACTTGAATGGGCAGTTAGTTTTGAGTGGTCTTAATGTCTGTAGATTACTTGTGTGTTGTCCTCTTCTAATCCTCCGACCTCTTTCCTTTTTGTGAATTTTGTTGGTAATACAGGAATAGTTGCTGATTCCAATGCTTATGACCAGAGTAAACGCATGCGAATAGGTGGTGATTATACGCACACTGCTTATTCGACATCTCCTTTTCATCCTCCTCCTCCAGCCGTTTGGGGACCACATGGGTATGTTTGGCATCAATTCTTACCCTTGCAGCGGGGATTGTGTTTATAACTGAAGAGCTGAATTGTTATCTTAGAAACCCACTGTAAGATGTTGATCGAAACCACTATTGCTTTAGTAACTTCTACTAATGTTAGATCACGATTTATCACAGATATATGTCCCCAGCTCCGCCCCATTATGATCCATATGCAGGTTATGCTGTTCCTCCCGTGCCAATGCCTGCTCCAGCTCCTGTACCTGCACCTAGCAGCTATGTACCTGTTCAGGTGAAAATATATTCCATTCTATGACTGTTACTATGTAATTAAATGTTCACTTCTGCCGATGATCTGATCTTGGTTGATTATTCACTTGGCTCTTGCTGCTTTACAATTTTTTCCTTGTTATCTGGTTTGCTTATTTTATTCTATGATGTCTACTACTATTTCTTTCCCAGATACATATCTGTCTTGTATTTTTGACAGCCTACATAACTTTCTTGTAGAATAACAAAGACAATCCTCCTTGCAATACCCTTTTCATTGGCAATCTTGGTGAGAGTATCAATGAAGAGGAGCTTCGGGGCCTATTTAGCGTGTATGTAATGAATATTTTGCTGTTTTTGGATTATCACACACAATTGATCGTTGTAGTTAGATTTACTGCTCTACTATATTCCTTTTACATGCAGCCAACCTGGTTATAAGCAGATGAAAGTATTACGGCAAGAAAGACATACTGTTTGCTTCATTGAATTTGAAGTAAGGTTTTTGCCTTCTCAATTGGCTCGATAGTTCTTATACTCGTTCTTTTGTGAAACCAACCTTTGTTTTCCATGTAATGGTATTTAAAAAAATTGTGCTGCATTTTGCAGGATGTAAACAGTGCCACTAATGTGCACCACAGCTTGCAGGGTGCTGTCATACCCAGTTCCGGTGCTGTGGGCATGCGTATTCAATATCCTTGAACTTTTTGCGTTCTTTCATAACATGATAGCATATAACAAGGCAATTGAATTTCTTTTAATCCGATTTCTCCCACTCACTTGAGCTAGCACTATTAATGATGAAAGCTGTTGTAACCTACATCTTTCTACTCTATATTTTTGTGTTTTTCTCTTGACCTTGAGATACATATTCGAAAAACCCGTTTGGCAGAAGGAAGGACTCAGTCTACCAAGCTCCTCCCCAAAATGTGAACGGAGGCCCTCCTGCAATTACCTACCAGTAGCTTGAAGGGGATGTATCTCGTTCCTTATGCCCTGACAAATGCAAGCACTGCACAATAGGATGCATCATGCAGCTGTTGCACGCATCCCATTCATCATCTCATCAACATCAGCATCCCTTCATATATATATATATATATATAAATATATGTGAATGCACTCCGTGGAAAACATTTTGTCGGTCCATTTATAATCTAGATACACAGGACATGCATTTAAGGCCATGCCATCTCTACTTTATGATGTTGACCTGTTGTGATCTGTGTTACATGTTATCCTGGATTGCATGGTCTTGCGGTTGTGTAAAATCTACGTGCTTTTGTTTGAAATTTGATGCATTTTTTGACCCATTGAAGCAAAGTGGTGTTCGTACGAACAGGCTAGGTTTGTTGAGATCAATTTTCGACACCAATACATCATGACATGATCATCTTTTTTCATCATACGAGCTCCCACGAACTTCACACGTAGTCCATAGCTCCATTCAACCATCACATTCTTCATCAGGCATCCATCATTTGGAATTTGAACCTCTTTACACCCATTAAACCTCGGCATCCATGATCAGAGGACATAGCATTCCCGTCTCTTGGAAAATCTAATGGTATTATGCAGGTTGAAGAAGATGGCCGAGTTCCAAATCTGCAGAACAGATGATGAGCTGCAGCGGGTAGAAATACCTTTAGGTAGTTTCTTGGCCTTTTGTTCTCACCTAATGTGCCGTTTTGTCTCTATATATTTTGCAATCCTTTATCATTCTGTTACGGAAGCTTCTGCTTCAGTGTGAACTCCAACAATCCTTCATTTTCTGCTAAATTGTTTCCAACAAGTTCGATGATTGAACTTTATTTTGTGTCGTGGTATTAATGTGTTTTGTTGTTACCCAAATTGATTAGACTTCTCAATCCGTCTTCTAACATTTACCTCCTATTTTGGACGATGCAAATTCCCAATGTCATAGGAGTTTTATACTATTATATATCTCTTGTGTAAATTCAGTTAGTCGAGTTAAATGCAACCAACATATAATTAGTGGACGGTTGGGCTTCCAGAGTAATTGAGTTGGCGTGTGAGATAGATTGAGCAGCAAACTCATCATTTTGCAAACTTTCAATACAAACTTCGCTATTTCTGTAAAATCACCGATATTTCAATACAAACTTCGAACAAGAAAATTTCCCGATCGGCGCCGGTAGTTGTGAATAAGCTACCGGGAGGTGTAATTGGGAGCGGATGGGGGTTATGGTTTCTCTTGAAATCTGCAATATCAGAACGGGTTAATTCTTTCAAGATTTTACGGCGTTATTTTCGATAATTACCTTATTCACAGTTGGAGAGAGAATGTCAGTAGACAATAACACCCTCACACAATTTTTCCTTATTTTTAATGATTTTTTGTAATCAATTAATAATTTTGTGCCTTATTCATATAAACCGTCAGATCTAATTTAATCAACGACCTGATTTTAATCTCAATTCTAACTAAGAAACCCCATTCTCAACCTACTCCAACCATATATATATATATATATATATATATATAGGGTTAGGTTAACGGGAGAATCATTATTAAAGTGAGAACGGGAGAACCATAAAAGTTTTGAATCCGTGTTGAAAATTTATTCTGCCAGGTAAATTTGTGAATCCGAAAACACGGAAAAAAAAATATAATTTTCGTAGCTCATGGGATTCGAACCCAATGAAAAAATCCGTGTTTTTGGATTCTCAAATTCACCCGACGGATTCATAAATTATCAACGCCGATTCATAACTTTTCTGGTTCTCCCGTTCTTACTTTAAAAGTGGTTCTCTTTTGAACCTTTCCCTCTATATATATATATATATATGAAGGGCATCAAATAGAAATTCTTCTAATCTATTAATTAGAAATTGATTTTATTCGTTGATCTTGATTAATGAATGACCTATTTATCATAACAATTAGTAAGAATATGAAAGTAAATTTTACTTTATTTTTTTGATATATGTAAAATGACAATTAGTAAGAATATGAAAGTAAATTTTACTTTATTTTCTTGATATATGTAAAATGACATACAAGAACACTCGAAAAATAAAAGTGGATGGACAAATTAACCAATTTTAAATGTACAGCCACCACAAATGCAATAAACAATATGGTTGGTGTGTCGACATTTAATATATTTAGATGCTATATTCGTACTTGCTGAAAATGCAAAAAGCTGAATACGAAACCTAATTTCACGGTTAGTTAACGGTTGACAAAAAATACATATCATGACTAAACCTACTTTTATTACTTGTTTTTGTTTTAGATGTGAATAGTATTTGTTTCCGTGCAATGCACTAGATACAATTGCTACTGAAATACTAAAAAATAATTACAGTTTAATTTAGATCATAAATACTTAAAAAATAAATTTTAATTAATTAGTATACGATTTTAGGTGTGGTGCGCGGTGATCTGGTGTGTTTGGAAATGGAGAAACGACTGTAAATTCAACAAGTGGCTTGGGATAGATGTAAAATCGTTGCGGAGATCAAGTCTAGACTCTGGAGCTGGAAGACGGCTTATGGTTTTCGCGTAAAACCAACGGAGTTCAAGAACTGGTTCGCGTCGACCATGTTGTCGAGCAGTTAGTTTTGGCCGGGGACTTTGGAGATGGTGTTTTTCCTTTGCCTTTCTTTCTCTATGCTTCCGTTTTTCTCCTTACCTTCCTCTTCTTCTTTTCATTTTTTCTTTCTTATTGTTGAATATTTTGGTACCTCTGGTACCAGTAATTAATATATGTTTCCTTTTTTTGAGCAAAAAAAAAGTGATGATTGTATTGAGTATATAATTAAATCTATTTGATATGTAAAAATAATTAATGTATTGTATTATTGTGATTAAAATCATCTTTTTCTTTAATAAAAACAATTAATAGATTAAACATACACTTAATATTAGAAAGTCCATATAAATTCGATTAAACTTATGAGGCTCAAAGTATTTGGTGAACAAAACTTGAGTCTCAACTCAATGATAAACGAATTAAACTTAAATACGACGATATTCAACTCGGCTTGTATTCGAGTACACCTCCATGTGTAGGGGAGTTGAGAAATCTCTATAATTCGATGGAAATTAAATATTTTACATATAAATCATTATATAATTAAGTTCATCTAACATATCAATCAGGCAACAACTTTCACTTAAGTTGAGCATGGAAAACATTTGAGTGGTGTTTAACTTAAACGTTGCATTCATTCATATCTAATACGTGATTATATAACTGAATACGAGCCGCGTATAGTATGACTAAGCACGAGTCTTACACAACATACATGAATAAGGAACGATAAAAAACGTGAACCATACTGAAAAGACTCACAACTTATAAATTTCCATAATAGGTCTCACTCCACCACCTTACTTATTCATATTATTTCTATATATTGAGGAAGACTAAGAAAAAATATGGTTCTAAATAGTGGCATGAATATAGAATGAATGAAATATATTCAAAGTGACTACAAATGAATGATTCTCACTATTGTAACTGTTTTTAATAGGACAGTCACATTGAACTAGTGTTTGGCCTTTTAAATTTCCAATAGTAGTATAATTAACCGAAACCATAATAATAATTTAAACTTGTGGAATTAGACACTGACATACACATACACATGCATATATTATAATTTAAAATGTATACGTGTGTATACATGTATCAAATGGTATCTTCTCTTAATTAACATTTTGCAGGAAACATGACTGGTTTAATTATAATTTCCGAGATTGGCAGGAAGCCAAGATCCAAGACACTGATTATAAATTAAATAAAATCTAGTGTTGCTAATTAACAATGACTTTTAACGGACATGTTATGCAGAAGTGGCCGACTACTTCAGTTGAGAAAATTAATTTATTAAGATATGAAGTGAAGTGAAATTAATTAATTAACATAATTAATTAATGTAGCGCGATTTTGGTGTCTATTCTTCACCCCTAGAAAAGAATATGACTTTTGACTAAAGAATTAGAAAAATGAATTAGAAGACGACACTGAATAAGACGTGTGAACCAACCTTATACTATTTATTAATCAGACTAAAACACTTGGTCGTCAAACTATAGTGGGATTTCGAATTTGGATCCAATTTTTATTGTTGAATGCATAAACACTTCATGTTACTTTTGTAGACAATATCAATGATTTTTGTTTTCTCTAATTTCATTAATGCGAAGCTATTCAACATAAAAGTGTTACCTAACCCCAACAAAATCTACTTCTTTTAAAAAACCTTAAATAAATAATTAATACAAGTAAACTCCAACAATTTCTAGGTATTGCTGCAAATAGAGATACCGTATCCCGTAAAATAGTACTACAATTCCAAAACCAGAAAATTCTAATTATTTACATCGGCATATAATTTTTTTAATTAATGCCTTTCTGTTACCGAGATTTTATATCATAATTCCTTTTTATTGATTTATTACTTACCGTAATCCATATCGAAACCGTATAAGTGATAGGCCGAAATTGGGAATAAGATACGTAAATCCATATAAAAAAGATTTAATTTAATTTAATTTACCAAATCGACTTACTTGATTTCCAAGCATCACAGTGGCACAACCGTAATTTCCCACAAAACCAGCCCCAAAATTAAAGCGAAAAAATGGAAATTAGCTGTCATCCACTCGAAGAAGTCAGAAACGCTTACGTTGCCGAATCGCTGCATTACGGGTGACTCACTCATCCCACGCGGTATTCGCGGCGCGTGCGTCGGAATCGAGGAAACAGTCAGTCCAATTGGCCCGTGAGATCCACGCGCTGCGGAGGCGCGTGCGGCGGAGCGGCCGATTGATAGGAATCTCTTACCAAACCATGGCATGGTGAGTATGCTCATGCTATGTAGATGCATATGCCAGCTCATCACGCATATATATAAATATAAATATATAATAAAACTAAATACAATTTTTTTTTTCTATATATACTTATACGAAAATCTCTATAAATACACAAACAACCACTCTATTTTGACCGCATAGGAAGCTGTGAATTCATGACAGACACCCCATTCGTTACAGCAGAGAAAAAGTGAAAAAGTTTTTCTTTTTTTGCTTTTCACACACTGAGCACACAGTGGAGGTGAGAAAAGGACCCCAGAGCCACAGAGGGTGAAAAGCGACATAATCTGAAATACAAGAAATAAAACAAAGCAGGTTAGGCGAAAATACTTATCTTTTGCAATATTTAATTTGCGTATTTGTATTTGTTTTAGATTTTCGATGCAAACACACTATGTTTTTTTGCGGTCTTTGTTTTCACATCTCTTGTTCTTTTTTGCCCCCATTTTTTCTTGAGATTTGCGTTAGTCAATAGAAATAAAATTTAATAATTAAAAAAAGCCCCAATTTCACACTCTATATTTACACACTCTCGCATCTCTCACAGAGGAGGTTCCTCTTCAACTTGCTGCAAAAACCCTTCGATAAATTCCATAAAAATTCAATCTTTGTCTGATTGTAACATGTTCGAGTAAATCTCAACCATTGATTCTCAATCCCTTTTTCCCCTTGACTGTGTTATTTATCCTTCACTCTATTTATAGCTGTGTAGCTGATTGAATTTTTCCTTCCTCTCGATTTGGGTGCTCTGTTTTTCTGAAGCGTTTAGAGAAGGAGAGAAAAAGGCGAGAGAGCTTTTCAGCTACGGCGGTTCGGACAAGAGATTTTATGTCGGCAAGTTTCGATTTGGGTGTTGTGTCTGGGGCTCCATTGAAGAAGCTCTGTTTCTCGTCGATTTCAATCCCTTCCCTCTCTGCTCGCTTCCTCCGCAAATCCCTCTGCTGCTCCACCCAGCAGAGCGACCTCTCTTTCTTCCCGACTGTTTCGATGCGTTTGAGGCCCAGACGGTAAGCAATTTCAGTCATCTACATTTTTCCCCCTTTTTCAATTTTTTCGCTTCATAAGCCCTAATTCGATTTTTTTTTTTTGTTGTTTCAGGACTTGCACTGGAGTTGTGTGTTTTGGGGGTTTTCACATAAACCGGTTATTAAATCGATTTCCGTGAGGAATTGACCGATTCTGCTTCGAATTAGGGGTTTTGGTTGAGATTTTTTGATAGGATTCATTTTTTGGGGGTTTTTTGAAATTGGGATTTTTTTGATTTTGAGTAAAGGAAGAAGATGATGATGGCGGAGACTCGGAAACCGGTTTTGTTTAACCCGGGGAGAAAGGGGAAGGTCCGTCCCGAACCCGCTAAGCCGATGAGACGGATACGGATCATCTGCAACGACCCGGACGCGACGGATTCCTCCGACGACGAAGGGATTGATCGGCGCGTGAAGCGCGTGGTGCACGAGGTGAATTTCCCGATTTCGAATTCGAGCGCGAATTCGAAGGTTCTGGAATCCGAGGGCTCCGACAGCGGCAGCGCCGGCGGCGAGAGGTGCGGCGGGAAGAGGAGGAGGGGATTTTCCGACCGGCTAAATCCGGTTAATGGGAAATACAGAGGCGTGCGACAGCGGAAATGGGGGAAATGGGCGGCGGAGATTCGTGACCCGTTTCAGCATAAACGGGTCTGGTTAGGAACCTTCGATTCGGCTGAGGAAGCTTCCAACGCCTACGAGAATAAGAGGCTCGAATTCGAGGCGTTGACCGCCGGCGCCGGCGTTGACCTCTCGTCGGAGAATCTGAAGCTGGCGGTTTCCGAGGAGGAATCCAGCGCCGGCAGCTGCGGCAGCAGCAGCATTGCGTCGGCAGCGGCGGCGGAGCCCGACTCTACGACCTCGTGGGTCCTCGACTGCAAATGCGCGATCGAGGAAGAAAAGGAAGAGATTGTGAACAAGGATGTGATGGAATTGGGATTGGAGCAGATCGATTTGGATCTCGAGCTCCAATCCCTCCTCGCCGGGGGCGACGGATTCGTGCCATGCTTCGACGATTTTATCGACGAGGATTTGGAGGATTTCCCGATTTTCGGGGGTTTCGACGATGGCGACGATCACAGCATTGGAGCGGCTCTGCCGGATTTCGACTTTGATTTCGACTTCGACGAGGCCTGCGGCGGCGCGCTGGCGTGGATGGATGAGCCGGCGGCCGCGGCAGCGCCGCCGCCGGGGGTGATGGGAGGCATCAATATAGCTTGCCTATGAGTTTTATTTAGTAAATTTTATAATTATGATTTATTTATGTTTTTAGTCATATTGAGAAAATTGGGTTTTTTTGAGCTGGATAATTCAGTTCAAGAATGCTCTTTTTTTTCTTGAAATTTTTGCTTGTTGATTTTGAGGGATTATGAGAGTTTTGTGTAGAGAGTTCGGAGTTCCCTTTGGTTTTTCTTGTGCTTTTCGAGCCTTCCAAAGGGGCTTCGGATTTGAGAGTTAAATTTATGTTATTTTGAGGTTTTTTAAGCATTAATGAATTAGTAGAAATCACTATCTTTGTCTCTCTCTTTGCTTATTAGTGTTGGAATTTTACACACAAACACTTTCTCTCACTATCTTTATGATTTTATTAGATTTGATAACATCAAATATCGTTTTCCACGCGATTAGATTTATTGCTTTAGTCCAAATTACACCACGGATTCAAATCATGTCTCTGTTTCATGGATATGTTTTTAGTTGAGTTTGAAAATTACATTTTCCTAATGCTATGATGATTCCCATTTTGCTTATCCCCTTTTGTCATCTTTCTGCTTATTACAATATTTTAATACGCAAATTTTATAAAAATTAAGTCTTAATTAATTCATATATGTATTACAAAAATTAAATTTTATTATAGTTCTTGTATTTATAGGCAATTAATTCATATATTTGTTATAAATTTGTTCGTTACATTTTCATTTCCGCTCCCACAATTCAAGCAAATTAATCGAAGGTATTAACAATTAACAATGATTTTAAAGTACAAATTATTTTTGGGTTGACAACATATAATGATTTGTTTAGGTAAAATTATTTTGGTTGTTTGCTAAGCAAAGGAGTGTGTTTTTGCGTGGGCCATTTTTTTTTAGATAGTAGTTCCCCTTTTTTTTTTTTTTCTTTTCAATCTTATCATCGCCAAGCAAAGGATATCTGTAATTTGAGGCCGTTAATAGATGTAAGTAATCCTGTCTCTTGTTGATAGCTCATAGCTGTATCCAAATTTTTATTCTTTTCGTCGTAAACTAGTCATCACATTATTATTATGATATATATTATTGATATGATTCAGTAATTGTAATTATATCATCTCGATTTATTCATGGGATATATTTATCATGTATCGTAATTTTATTTATTAGAATACAATATTTATAGTGATTATTTTGGCAAATGATAATTAGATTAATGCCATTTATTAAGTTTTAACAAACGACAATTCGATTCCATATTATAAATAATCTGATTACATGCATGTGTCACGTGCTTTCTACAAGTATACAAAATTACATTTAGATTCTATCGGAAAAAAAATTCTCTCGCATTCTCGTATTGTTACATTCCTAGCATTTTATTTATATTCATCAATAAAATTATTTCATATATTTATCATATTTATATATAGATATTAATAATATATTTCAATAATATATAACACAATTTTGATTTTTTTTTGTCAAAGACAGGTCAATTAGTTTTGGCTTGTACTATATTTTTCATTGGAGCCAGGTCATTTCTTCTTGGCTTGTACCATTTTTTCAATCAAAAAAATTAAATGTTGTCCTCTGCTATGAATGGGGTAGTTGGTGGAATTTTTTGCCCCAGCTTTAATGTTTTCGTTAGTTGCTTCTTGGTTGGAGCAATAAAAGTCTAATGTTTTATTAGATTTTCCAATTTACTCCTCAAATTAATTTATATATATAGATAGATATACAATTTACTTTCTTGGTTGGACCAATAAAAGTAAAACGAAGCAGGTGAAAATCGGGTCCTCTGTTATTTGATTTTAATTAAAATGGGGTATGAAATATTATATTTGTGGTGTGGTAAAGTTGCTATAATTGTGAAAATTATTATTGCGTTTAAATGTTGAGAATAAACACATGCAATGCAGGCGGAGAGTGGGGTTTTGGGAGAAAATTATAAAAGTGAATTATTGTAATGGTGGACTGTGACACCACCCACCCAATAATTCCATAATGCCTCATTACTTTCTTTCTACCTTTACATTTATTGTGATTTTATTCGGTTGCATATTTTTTTTATAAGAAAATGTTGACAATAGTATTCGGGACATAGGTTCACATTCTCTTTCAGCCTTTTGGTAGCTTTGTACACACACATATATCTTTGTGAATATGTGAAAATAAAACTACATGGATTACACATTTTCTATCATGGAAGTATTTATTAAATTTTCTTTTCAACATTATTCGAATTTCGAAAATCTACCATTTTTCGAAAAGACGTAAACTCACCTAATTTATCCTCGAAACATATCTTCTTTATTACCAAGTAATAATATCTACATAAATAATTATTTTAATCACTTAATAATCCATTATTAATTATAGTTTTTTTTGTCTATCCACATCGAATCTTCTCTATGAAAGGATTTGAAGCCAAGGCCTCCACCTAAGCCCCCAATTCACTCCCCAACAAAAGTCATTTTATTTATCCAACCAGAATATTAATAAAATGGTTGAAATTAATATTATTCAATCATAATAAATTATTTTGAAACGAGAACATATAGTAAAATAAATATCAAGTCGAGGAGATTAATATCTCAATAATATTTATTTATATATTCTAATCTTATAAACGACGATGAGGCGATGCAACCGTGGCTTTGGGATTCGTTTGTATTAAAGACATTAAGTTATTATAACTGATAATTCTTAAAAAAAAGTTATTATAACTAAGTTACCATAATATTTTGCCTAATAATTAAATATCTAATTTATTATTAA
>JAYJMF010000031.1:2123010-2133664 GCA_036873715.1 Salvia sclarea | reverse complement strand
CCCACCCCTATATATATATATATATAAGTTTACTTGAGATATGTTCTTTCTTTTTTAGGTAAACACGATATATAGTGTGTGTGTGTGAGTTGGCGTAATGGTATGAGGTTAATGCTTGAGGCCAAAGGTCTCGGGTTTGAGCCTTCCGTGACGTAGCTTTGCATATTAATTTTGGTATTGAAAAACCTTGAGTATACAACTTGGGCATTTGGCTTGTGCTTCTGTTTTGAGTTCGTATATACAGTGTCATAATATTCAATTAAATTTATGCAAAAATTTTAAAGATCGCGTTACGAAGGATTAGAATTCGAGGCCTTTGGCCTTAATTTGACTTCGAGTATTAACTTCCTATCACTAGATTAACACACACGCCTAAATCCTAATCTTTATTATTGTCATAAATTGGTTCAACACGAAATTGATATATAAACATTTGCTTGTTTATATCATTAAGAATAATCAGAACAGGTTTATAAGCTATTTGGTCACATAAAGGAGCCTAAATAGTCAAATTAAATAAATGAATAGAGTTATCCATTTCTTCTTTTTTCCTTTTTTATGCTATAGTTTCTCGACGAAGTAGTAGTCCAATAAAGTAGAAGATAATAATACTAATGATCAAAAAATAAAAATAAAAATAAAAATGGTCCAGAATTTATTGGAATTCAAGAAAAAGATCACTTGCATGATATACATCTTCAATATCAATATAGCCATAGGTACAAAAGAATTGGATATTTTAGGCAAATGACAACGTGTCTTTGTCCCTTGTTGGTCAATTGATCTAAAGTCAGATAATTGAATCGGGAAAAACGTGAGTTGAAATTAATTATTAAATGTTTAATTACATGTTATAAGTAAAAATAATGTTTGAACCTCTCAGTTATTTATTATGTTGCATTATATGTAAGGAGAATGACCCGATATTATTATAGAAAGCCCACATTTTTTCTCTATTGAGAAGTAGGTATACGATATTTGTTTTCAAATACTACAAATTAATAATCATAATGGGACGTCCGAAGACTCAAAATCGGTCAATACGAACATTTTATTGTAAAACAGTAACGTATTCATCTTTATTGTATCAATAGATGATCATAGATACTAATACTTGTACATATTTATTATTTTAAAATACGAGATATAATATCACTTAATTATAATAATGGGTTGATAATACAAATTGCTAGGACCATAATTATAAAAATAAATAAATAGAATAAATAAATAAATAGAAAAAGATGGCTGGAACTATACTCACAACCATACAAAACCGTTTCTATCTTTTATTGTTGGCTTACAGGGTATAATATTGGATTAAAGTTGGATAGTAGCCACTTTCACAGTCAGATTATATATCATGATATACACAAATCACATATCCAGCCAAAATCTATATATCATTAAAGACCAATCCCAATTTTACAATTAATTTGAAATTAATTTCAATTTCAATGGTAATTTTGTAGTTTTTTCAAAATCAAAAGTTTAATAATTATTTATAAACACTAAATCAATTTAATTTAATTCTTTAATTATACACGTTCCCACATTATGTGGGGAGTGGGGTTGACCAAATTAAATATTTTAGATAATAAGAATAAAAATGTTTTATTTTTAAAATTTCATTAGTAATTTTGTAAAAGATTTCAAAATCAATGATTTGTTATATATTTTAAAAGAAATTAAACAAAAATAATATGCCACACCTTCCCTCAATTTTGGGATAGTGATTAGTGGGATGATTATTTCTCAAATATTTTATAAATAAAAACAATAATGCACTTTTTATTTTTATAAAATTTTATATCTTATTAATAAAAATATATTTAATATTCATTTTGAATTAAAGATCACGTTACGAGCTTTAATTTAATACACGATATACAAAAAATGAATTTAGAATGAACAAGTTATGACAATTTAAAATTTTGAAACAAATTAATATATAAAAGTAAATGCACACTATGTATATATATAGACGTGTGGTTTCATTTTCTTTTATCTATTTCTATCCTTTTAATTTAAATATTATTAAATTTAGATTAATATTATATTTTGTAGGGTTAGATGAAATTTTAATTAAAAATATGTTTTTATTTGATTAAGAAATTTTTTGTATTATTCATTAAATTAAAATATTATCAAATTATGTTTAGTATGTACAATATTTGAAATATATATCCGATGTTACTCCTTGATGTTTACCCTGAGTAAGGGTACTAAATTAAAATTTTTATTGTTGCAATATGTAAATTTGGACGAAGTTTACGTATAAAAAAGTATTATCGTAAGAATAAACCGACAAAATGAATAATTGATTCTACATTCAATTTTAGATATTCTAAATGAACAATATTCGAGGATCATGTTTCAGCTCTTGAAAATATGGACATGGCTCGCTGGATGCAATTACCATGTGATTCGAAACGACGAAGCTTTGAGGTAATTTGTTATTAAATTTTAATTACACGGTATACATGTGACCAACAAGCTACATTAACATGGTGGAGTAAAAATTGGTCATTACAATAATTTAAGATTTTAATCGATATTTTCGTCTCATATTTAGATATTTGAGCAATAATTATTTATAATTTATATTTAATCATAACTATTATCATGCATAGCACGATGGGCAAATTCTAATTCTAACTAAAATCCGAATATTTACCTAGTAGCATCAACCATGAAAAAACCAACAAAGAATTATTATCAAAGCCTGAGGAATATTTTATTTTCCTTTGCCATTGTGTGGCAATGTATTTCAGCTTTCGGTATGCCCAAATTCCTTTGCTTATCACGGTGCCGCCGTATTTTTCTTTTTCTCAGAGTATACCCGTTGTATTTTGTATATTCTCTTGTATTTATATTATTTATTGAAGAAAAGAATTCAATGACGACCATTTTCGAAGAGGCCGTTCAAACCCATGCACATCACCGTGACGTTACATGGGAACAAAGGAGTAAAGAGGAAAGCCGTTCCGTTGGAGCATAGCTTTCTCCAATAATAAGGTTGTCACTTCCAAATGTAGACATCTTCATTACACGACCCTTTCAACAACTAATAATCATTTCACACACAATCCCACCCCACTTTCACATCAATCTCAAGGCTCTCAAAAGCAATTTCTCACTTTCACAAAGCACAAAACAAAACCCAAAAATGGTGTTGTTGTACCATCTTCAATTCCTAGCATTTGCAGCTTTGATTTGTTGTACCTCCAAAGCCCATGGCTGGGGTGTTGATGGCCATCTCATCACTTGTAGAATTGCCCAGGTAAATTAATCTCAATTGTTTCATATTTGTTCATTTTAATAATGTCGCGATTATTCTCGTATTTATTCGACGTGGGATGGATGAGCTCTCGTTGTTCCAGCCGAGGTTGAGCAAAGCGGCTGCAGACGCCGTGTCCCAGCTTCTGCCCGCGTATGCTGATAACGACCTCGGTAGCCTGTGCTCGTGGCCCGACCGGGTTAGGTTCGTCTACCACTGGTCGTCGCCCCTTCACTACATCGACACTCCAGATAATCTATGCTCCTATCAATACAAAAGTGAGATATACACACATATATATTTTCTTAAAAAGTTTATTACAACCAATGAAAGAAAAACACACTCACACACTATCCCTTAAGGTGACTCGAACCCCTGATCTCTCAGTTAGAAGGGAAGCGTCTAATTAACATCTTTTACTTATGAAATTTAGGGGATTGCAAAGATGAAGATGGGATTAGAGATAGATGTGTAGCTGGAGCAATCTACAATTACACCAATCAGCTTATGACATATGGCACTAGCAATTCTCAATGTAAATCATGCTTCAATCTTTATTTTTATTTTTTTAAAATTTTACCTTATATAAATTCAAAAAAACAGATAATCTCACTCAAGCCCTCCTATTCCTAGCTCATTTCATTGGGGACATCCATCAGGTAAGGATGATCCGATTTTCGATTCGACTAAATTATAGCGAAAAGTAAAACGAATGCAACGGCGCAGCCTCTACACGTGGGATTCACGTCAGACCGTGGGGGAAACGACATCGATGTGCATTGGTACAAAACTAAAACAGTTCTTCATCATGTAAGTTGATCATTCAATTGTCAATCCCCTCATAAAAGATCTCTTTTTTTCTTCGAGATAAAAGCCGGTTTTGACACTGTGTCCTACAGGCGTGGGACGCCAGCATTATTGAAACGGCCGAAGAAAGATTCTACGGCTCCAACGTGGACAAGCTCATCGACATGCTCGATACAAACATAACGGTACACGATCAATAACATCAGTTCTTACCTTAAATTACTCTTCACACTGGTTCTTGATTATGAACAGACGGTGTGGGCGAGCCAGGCGAAGGCGTGGGCTGCCTGCAGCAAGATGGCCTGCCCCGACACGTAAAGTCATGTTATAACTTTTCAAACTAATAAACGGCATAAAACTATTAACTTACTCACTTACTTTTACAGATATGCATCTGAAGGGATAAAAGCCGCGTGCAATTGGGCATACAAAGGAGTCAGCAACGGCTCGGTTCTTCAAGGTACATTGTGCAAGATTCACTATGCTCTTATCTTCTTCTAATTCACGATTGCGACGGCACTGAACGATGATTTCTGCAGATGACTACTTCCTATCCCGTTACCCGGTGGTGAATATGAGGCTAGCTCAGGGCGGAGTTCGTCTAGCAGCTACTCTTAACCGTATATTCGGATAATAGATGATAACAACTCTTTCAAAAATCAATTGTTTTAAGATCAATATTTTCCTATTTATGCAGGAAAAACTAAATTATGTAATTCTATCTACACAATGTGTTTATTTGGTGAGACATTTCACTAAACAAAATGAACTTTATTAACGAGAAAATCACTTATACATCGGTTATCGACAACAAACGCTCGACAAACTGCATATAAGTCTCGACATCAACGAAGCATAACAAGATAACAAAAGGCTCACTCATTTTTCTTCACTACTAAAACAGGGCATTTGGCATTTTGAACACAATAGTTGCTAACACTTCCAATAAAAGCCCTGTTCACAAAAAAAAAAAAAAAATTAAAAACAAGGAAAAACCAATGTATTTATTATATCAATTGTTGAAGAATCTAACCTCTGCAAACCTCTGCGGCCATGGCTGCCAAGCACAAGTAATTCTATCTTGAGCTTTTCCACAGCTTCACATATGACTTCTTTAGGTTCTCCAATTTCTGTAATGGTTTCAGCAGTTACCTGAAACATAACAAATTTTTACTTTTGCATAGTATAATAATTGTCTAAAGCATAAAAAAATACAAAAATTAAATAACTTAAAAAAGAAGAGATTTTGAAGTACCCCATATTGACCAGTGATGCCCTTTGCTTTCTCCAACAAAGCTTCAGCAAACTTCTTATTGTGTTCTTGCACAGAAGTAACTAATTCTATAGCTGAAAATTTTGGGAAGGTACTTTTCAGTACAAAGCTGAATTCATGGGAGAATTGATCAAGATAGTGTAACATATAGTCATTATTTAAGGTCTAACTATTTATAAACTATGTCCAAATTTTGGTTTTAGATTAAATTTATAATTTTGGTCAAAATTTTGGAATTTTGCTCAAGTTCAAATTTCCTTGGCTATAATTTGATTCTTCATCATAGTCCAATGAGCAACCCGCAGCTACCGTTGGCTCTCGATGATAGCTTTCTAACGATGCATGGCATAAATTTCAATTCTAACAAAAATATATAAATTTTCAAAAATATAATTTTCAAGATATATTATGATAATCTCGGATAATTAAAATCTAACTAACATGTGTACTAATAAAAAGGAATCGGTGAAAGCTGATTAAAATCTAACAACCAGAGTATTAATAAAAAGGAATCGTCGAAAGCTTTCAGCTGTTGTTTCGGATTATTAATCTTTCAGCTGTTGTTTCGGATTATTAATCGAATTCCAAACAAACAAATTATCGCCCAACAAATTCCAAATTTAGGCAAAATTTAAAAAAAATGTATACAGTAATTAGTGAAGTTTCTTTACCAATATTTTAAATTTGATTAAAAATAAAAATTTAGACAAAGTTGGATTATTTATAGACAATTAAACCATTATTCAAGTAACTTAACTATTTGTTACTGCTCTCTCTATCTTCTCCTTTTCCCCATGAAGAACAACAAGCAACAATTTTGTTTTTTGAATCTACTCATAAAAAAGACAAAGAATTGAGGAGACATACGCGCAGCTCCGTACGAGGAAGCGTAGAGATAGCCGAAATCGGCGATGGATTGAGCTGTGAAGATGACGAGTTTAGAATCTTCTAGAAGGTTCTGGAGAGTCCACTCGAGAGCGTAGAGGCTGAAGTCGCTTTCATCGATCGCCACCATCACCTTCTTCTTGCCTCTACTCTTCTCCATTTTTTAATCTTCAAATTAACTCAAGTTCTTGTTGTCTGCTCTGTGATCTATTTGGTGATAACATTAAATTGTGATTGTTATGTGTCGGTGATATGATTGGATTAATGCGGAGTGAGCTGGAAAGAGGCTACGTGTGTTGCATTCCTCTGGAAACGGATAAAGGTAACCAAATCCAATTTTTGTTTATAAAAATTTACTTAATATTAGAAAAGCAATTTAGCACTTCCTAGTTCCTTCCTACCCCATTATTATTATTATTATTATTATTATTATTGAAGTGTGTGTTTTTTAACTGTCTCAATTTAAGTAGTCCCTACCAAAAAGGAAAACAATTCTTTTCTGAAAAGTTATTTAATTTTAATGGATTACACTTTTATACATAAAAGTGTGTTATTTGGCTCAAGACCGAAGGAGTATTAGTTTTAGGTGATTATTTGAATTGAATAATTTATTGCGTTTATATCAAACGCAAAATTGTTGGGTTTTTGTTATAATGGGCCTCATCGAGGTAAAGCCCATTATAGGCATTGTTATCAGGTAAAGCCCATTATATTTGTTCAGAAAAGTTGCCAACTTCTTCATTATTTGTTCAAGAACCTATGTTCTTACTTTTATTTTAAATTTTATTAGTACTACTAAATAAACACAACTAAGATAAATCATAGGAGTATTAGTCAGTAAGATATGATCAGAAAGAACCTCATTTCTTAATTTTTATAGTCGTCAGTGTCAGAAAGAATTTCAGTAGCCTTTTTAAAATCGGAAAGAATTTCAGTCAAGGACAAATTTTGATATCCAAAAAATTGAACAAGAATCAATTATAAATCGTGATTCTATATTTGATTATCCTATCATACACAGTTATTAAAATTTAAAACACCGCTTATTTGGTAAAACGCTTTTTCACCACAATTATGTTAGTGTGAGTAAAATATTCTTACAATAGAAAATGCAACGGAATCTGGAAAGGAAAGTACAACAAATATTGAATAAATTTCTTCGAATCGAATCCATCAAATCAATAAATCTCCATCTCTCTGTTTTTCTGTGTGTGCGCGTAGTAAAAAACTATTGGCCTATAGCTAGCAAAGAATATATAAAATGCACAACAAATGATAGTTTATTGAATAAATAAACTAACAGATTACATAGATAAAAAATGAAGCACAACAACGTTACAGTTAAATCAAATAGCCTAAATCACAAAAAAACTCATCAGCTCTTCTCCTTCTTCAACACTTTAGAAATTGCTCGAATCGTGCACGGCGAAGTCCGGCAGCAGCCGCCGATCAACGACGCTCCGGCATCCCGCCACCGCGTCGTGAACAGCCCAAACTTGTCATCATCGAAACACTTCGATGGCTGTTGAAAAAATTCACATGGTTTTTTTCAATGATACAAAACTATTTATCAAAAAATTTATTGCAAGTTTGTCCAAATTTTCAACTCACCAGCCATCTTTTGGCAATGCCATCCCAAATCTCACCGCTGTTCGGGTAGACGACGATGGCCTTATCCGTGCACTGCACGCACAAAAGACTCGCGTTCAATCACCAAAGAAACGGGTATTTTTCAGTTCGGTTCGATTAGGGTTTCGATCGAAATCTCACCAGTTTGAATCTCTGGATAAGGCTCAGGACAAAATGAGGAGGAGCACAGTTTATGCCCACAGCACTGACTCTGCTGCTCTCGTTGATCGCGTAGAGGCATTCCTCGAAGCTCTCCCCCGAGGGCGCGTTCTCGCCATCAACACAGCTGAAACAGATCCAAGACGGTATCGAGACGTTCTCTTCATCGAGCAATTCAACACAGGCCTGGTTACAATCACAGCAAAACATTAAAAATCGACACTTTTAAATTAAGACAAACGAGAAGCTCGGATACAAGCATACCTGAGCTTCCAGCTTGTTGGGAATGGTCTCGAAGGCAAGCAAATCGGGGCCTGCTTCGACAAGAACCTGCAGACGGCGTCTGTGGAAGTCCTTCAGCTTCTCCAAATTAACATCGGGCCCATAGTTCCCACTGCAGAATATACACACGAATCAATCACCAAACAACGCTCGTTTTCTTGAATCTGCTATATAGTGAAAGAGTTTTAAATCAACCTGTATTCAGAGCCATCTGCGAGATAAGCACCATAGCTTCCAATGGAAGCTGCAACTAAAGCTCTGTTGTAGTTTTGTCCATTTCTCCTCTTCGCCGAGGTCCAAAACTTCTCACGGGCCTCGACTGCAATCCTTACACTTGTTGTGAGAAGCGATTCGGCTTCTTCCATCGACATTCCCCTCGACTGAAATCCTGGCAATGTGGCCTGTTTATTATAGAACTCATCAGAATCAAATCGTTGGTATCAATCTTTGCTTAAATTTGTTCGATTTTTTTCGTCCAAACCTGATAAGATGAGGTCACTAGAACATCAGCCCCGGCTTCCAGATACTCTAGATGCACCTGAAAATCCAGCATAGATTCAATTAGTAAGTCAACGGAAAACGTTTACTTATTTTCATGGTTTACAAAATCCGTTTACTTATTTTCTCTTTTGGCAGTCTTCACATGTTGTTGGTCCCGTTTTCCACTAACTTTACATTCAATACGATTTATTAAAACTCGCCCCAAATCTTGTCTATATTCATCAAGAGAACACAAACATATAATCGAACACACTGTATTTAGCAAATTAGATCTTGAATTCTAATTATTCTCAGCTCAATTATTTTATCCACAATAATCATCATCCAGCTTTGCAACTAATAATTCATCACTCTCCTTAATTATTCCTTAAATCCATTTCCCCAACAACACAACTATCTGAATAGCATTCTTTTAAAAAAAAAAATCTCAATACGAGAAACTAACGAGGCATAAATGATCAGTTATTAAAATTTGGCAAAAAACTCTGCTTTCTGTAAAGTGCAAAATATAGCTAGCATTGATTGTTAATTAATTAACAATAGCAATTCAATCTCACAACTGTTGCAACATGCAACAGCTAATCCTCGCATGCTTTTGCATTCATCACAACAAACATTAGTCCTACAAAACACTGTCACACAATAACTCGAATCACACAGCTCTTCCTCCGCCATTCAATGCCAACAAATTTCAAAAATTCAAAAACAACAACAAAATTGTAGTAGTAATGAATTCTATTCATACACACCTTTTTGATCAAATCAGGATTTTTGATGAGGCAGAGAGCGCTCCAAAGCGGGTCATTAATGGAGGCGCCGTGGCGCTCGAGCTGGGTGGCGAAGCCGCCGTCCACGACGGCGCAGCCGCCCGCCTTGATTATCAAATCGCGCAGCACATCCTCTCTCACATCATTCCCCGTTTCCCTCTCTCTCCCCATTGTTTCCCTCTCTCACTGAAAATTAAAATTAAAACTCAATCACGCAGAAATTGAAACAATGTGGGGAATTTGGGGGAGAATTGGGGGGGTTAAGTAGGTGATTTTGAGAGGCAGAAATGGTGGAGTGGATTTGAATGCGCGTGGTTGGTGAATCGAGACTCGATCGAAGGTTTGCATTGTAAGGAATTAAAAAAAAATGGGAAAAAAAAAACAGAGAAGAAACAGAGAGAAATAGCGTGTCGGGAGCGATGAACACGGACGCTTTTGTGCGTCCACGTTCTTAGTTGGCATTAATTTGGACTTATTTTCTGCATTTTGTTCCACTCTTTTCAATTAACTTGGTCAACAATTTGGATTTTACCAACCCCCATTTTTCTTTTCTTGCAAGGTCAATTTCAATAGATACCAATATTTATGAAAATAGTTGATTCTTGTCAAAGTAATTTGGAAATAAAATATCTCAACTTTAAAGTTTTCCATTTCTTAAAATTTCATTTCAATTTAAATTTGAGGAATTGGAATTTGAGGGGGTCATGATTTTGGTTCACATGCCGAGAGCTCTCGACGTGCAGCTAGGGGTGGGTATTCGGATTTCGGATCGGATTTTTGCCTGATTCTATCCGATCCGAAAATTCGAATTTTGCCTAAAATGTGAGCCGATCCGAATTCGAAAATCCGAACTTTTTTCGGATAAATCCGATCCGAAAAATCCGAAATTCGGCTATAATAAACATAAAAATAAATAATAAATCCAAAAATCTAAAAATTCAAGTGTATTATTTTAATATAAATAAATAAATATGTCTATATATTATAACATATATAGGATCTAGGATCAAAGCATACATTTATGATGAAGAAAGCATTATATTGTATGTGAGAAAGCATAATAATAGATTA